>JBAMJV010006208.1:0-106844 GCA_037951105.1 Echinarachnius parma
CATATTCGGGAAAACAGCTCGTATTCTTGAAGGGAACAACCACCCAATGATAATATTCTTATAAATTCGATGTAATATTTGAGGTAGTCCATTCAACCAAGTTTAAAACAATTGGTTCCCAGACAAATTTATATAATTTGAAAACCCGCCGCGATATTTTATTAATTGCTCTATGGTCTGCAAACAAAGGCTAGTCCGTTGTCTGTTACGCACGCTTCTATCGTGCCTCTAGTGTATCGAATCGTGCGCAGGTATATAATTTGGCGCACTGAAAATAGGTTTCCGCCCATGAAACTATTGGACTTGTTGGTCCGTGAGTTTCGCTATTAATGGTTTCGTTCATGAATAACACAACTCTTAGAAAAGTGATAATTTAGACTTCACAATTAGATACCCATGCTGTGAGAGACAATTATTATAATGATACGTAAAACATTAGTCATAATGCAACTAATTTGCAATAATGATTTCCATTTGTTTTTGCTGCAAACATTGATAGAAGATGGGTGGGTCATGAGAAGGATATTACCAATTAGTCATATCAAGAATGTACATATTTTACTTAAATGTACATCACATTAAAGGGATAGTTCAGTTTTAGTACAGAGGGCGCTGCACATCACAATTTTTTGGTGAGGTAATAAAAAACTGATTGTCGAATTTAATGGCAGAATAAACTTCATTTGGTCAACATTGGTCCAGAAACGGCTGAAATATCAATAAACATATCTGATCTTATAATTAGTTGGGGGCCCAAATAATTAGATGATTTGTTCAAAAAAAAAAAAAAAAGTGTAATAACTTTTTCGAAAATTTTCACAAGTATTTGATAATTTTGAACCAGCCGCTAAAATTTGTTTTAAAATGCTTCCTCTTTTCAAAAATCTTCAAAAGAGGTTTTTAGATAGTTGTTGATTATCTCTCTATCTAATTACTATTTCAACAAAACATCTACCGGTATACACAATATTTTATTTTAAATGGTTTAAACAAATTCGATTTTTGAAAGCGCCCTCTTTCGTTTAAACAGCTCTTTTTGAATGATAACAGGCTTTTTACTTAGTCATTTGTAATTTTTGTATTCCTTTTGAGCATGGTGGAGTTATAACTTTTAGTTTGTAATGTATATAATGGTGCAGGTTTTGGTTACTAAAATTCAGTTTGCCTAAAACTGTACTCTCTCTACCAGAACTCAACTATCCCTTTAATACATATAAGTATATCTGAGGTTGAATGCCATATAATTGTCATTCAAAAGTTTTTTATCTTACAATAAATAGCAGTTTAAACGAAAGAGGGCGCTGCACATCACAATTTTTTGGTGAGGTAATAAAAAACTGATTGTCGAATTTAATGGCAGAATAAACTTCATTTGGTCAACATTGGTCCAGAAACGGCTGAAATATCAATAAACATATCTGATCTTATAATTAGTTGGGGCCCAAATAATTAGATGATTTGTTCAAAAAAAAAAAAAAAAGTGTAATAACTTTTTCGAAAATTTTCACAAGAATTCAAAACATGATTTTTCATGATTTATCTACTGAATCATTATTTCAATAAAACATCACATGCACAATTTTGTATGAAAAATTGTTTAAATCGATGCGTTTTTAGAGAGCGCCCTCTCGTGTTTTTATGGCTCTTTTTGGCTCTGTTTACTGTAGTCGTTTGTAATTTTGTATACCTTTCGAGCATGGTGGAGTAATAACTATTAGTTTATAATGTTACTGTCCAGCTTTAGTCACTAAAGTTCAGCCTTACCAAAACTGTACTACCCCTTTAAACATACAATTAGATACAATACTATGTCACGGATGCCATGACGTAGTAACACACTGGTGATGTAAACATAATTACATCAATATTAGGAATGTTATTTAAAATTTATATTTGGTCAAGTTGTGGTATAATTGTATCCACCATTATATGCAATACAGTGGTTGTATCAATTATAATGGTAACTGTTTATTATTTCTAACACAACAAATAAATAACATAATACATGAAATGGGTACGAATAATAATGATGTGAATAATTATTGTCATAACACCAATTAATTTAAATGTACTTATACTTGTCATAATATGTGTAAGCCGTTTTATCAAATCATATTTATGCTTTACTAATTTGCATTATCATTAGTAATAATATTCATCAGTATAATTTACCATAGCTTTAACCAGGTCAGTTCCCGTGACGGGTTCTCTTTCATCGTGCGATGTTTACACTTTTGAAAGCCTTACATTTACCTCATACCTTGAATACATGACTGATTCGTTTGATGTTGTTTATGCTTGTTGTATTTATCTAATGTTTATGATTAATTTCAATTTCATATTACTTTCAATAATAATTTTGTCAATGACTTTATTGATACAAGGCAGTTGTAATGTATATACTTGTTGTTTTATTCCATGCAATATTCTTGGGATATTTTGTTCGAATTTCGATATATTATAAGTAAAATAGTCACATGCGAATTATTCTGGTTAAATAATGCCTTCTGTTTGTTTCCCGCTCATTTACTTGAGCGCAGAGTGCCAGGTGATGTCGTCACACTCGTTTTACCTTAGGCAGTAATGATTAAAAAAAAAAAAAAAAACACCGACTTTTGGTTTGAGGTAGGCTGGCTGTTGTCTTGGCAACCGATCAATCACACGTATTTGTTTTTCTTTTCTTTTTGTTTTCTTCCTTGAATCAAGCTGCCTATGGCAACGATGAGTTGTGACACCACACTTCGTTGCTTTATTGTTTCGCATGTAACTTTGTACTCCACGCTTACTCTATTTGGTAAATAGATTTACCGATTTCGCACTTACCGCAATCTATTGTATATACCTTTGCTTTGATGTATGTTACACTTTAAGTTGTTTTGAAAAGGCAATTCCTTTCATGAAACGATTAGCAACGTCTCCTTTTTTTGTTTTTGTTTTTTTCTTTCTTTCTTTTACTTTTGTTGAAATCAGGTCAGTTCTTTTCATGGGTCGTCCTTAAGTTGAAATTATTGATGCTTTTGAAAATTGTTATCGCATATTATACTCTTTATTATAGTATACTCTTTATTATAGTTACGATATATTCGTTTGGTTTTGAATTATTAGTATTATGTTATTTTGCCATTATACTTAACTTATTTACAATTTGATTTTGTATTTTCGCGCAATATTTCATCTTTTTAGCAACGATTTTCGTTCAACAATTATATATCTTCCAATGGGCGCCTCGCTATTAGCATACCGCACCGTCATTATATTGTTTCCTCTCGCTCGTTTGTTATGCCAACAGTGTCTCAATGTGTGTTCATGTCTATTTTGTATTCGTGTTTTTGTGTCTCCGTTCTTACCAACTGCAAGTGGTGGTCTTCATTATCCTTTCTTGAGCTCTATGTCTGCACCGATGTTTTCTTCTTTTCTTTTAAGTCATTGTTCAAGCGCTGCGAACTGTATATTGATTATGATATGCTATTTGGTTTTGGTTACTCAGATTTTGTTTTTGTACAGTTATGATGGCTAATTTAGATCACCACTTACCTTTTGAGTCTGTGAGCGACGATGACCTTTTTGATGTATTAAGACCCATTCAAGCTAACAATCAATTTTTTGTTAATCATACAGGAACCTTTGATGAAACTGTTATTGAAAATATAAACTCATCTTCTGAAGAGTTGAACTTGAATTTAGATCACGATGATCCAGCACAATATTCTTTTACAAAGTATATAACAAATACACAGTTTCATAATATTATTAAAGATTTTAATAATGATACATTCTCTTTATTGCACTTAAATATACGAAGTTTGAATAAACATTTTGATGAATTGCAATCATTTTTAGATACCCCTTCCAATAAACAGCTTTCTTTAATTGGACTAACTGAAACTTGGTTATCCCATGATTCTAACTTACCCTTTCTAATTGATGAATATGATTTTGTTTTTAAAAATAGGCAAGGGAGAGTCGGCGGTGGCGTCGCCTTATATGTGCTTAAATCTTTGAATTATGTTTTGCATGATAATATATCAATAATTAATAATGTTCTTGAGACTCTTTTTATTGAAATTATGAATCCTGGAGGTAAAAATATTATAGTCGGAGTTACTTATCGACCCCCTAATTGTAACCCTAGAGAATTTTTGACGCAATTATCCGACTTATTGCGAAGTCCAGTGTTTATAAATAAGGATATTTTTTTAATGGGGGACTTTAATATAAATTTATTAAATCATGAACATAATAATGTGTCCCAAGAATTTCTCGAGACCCTCCTCTCTGCATCTTTTGTACCTCTTATTTCTAAGCCCACTCGTGTGACAAACTCCTCTTCCTCCTTAATAGATAACATATTTTTAAATGTCATCCCCCACCCTGACTCTTATATTGTTCTTTCAGACATAACTGACCATTATCCTATTGTGACACATTATACTTTATCTCAATCAATTAATAATAATGACCCACGTTTATTTAGACGAAAAGTTAATAATGAAAAATTAGCTAGTCTTGCTTCTAGTCTTGAACATGTAGATTGGTCTCCTGTTTATGTTGTAGATGAAGTAAATTCGTCTTACGATAATTTTTGTGATATTTTGAATGATCAATTAGATACTTGTATTCCTAAAAAAAGAGTTAAACTTAATGATTATAAAAAAACACCAAGGCTTCCTTGCATCACTAAATCGATATTACGTTCGATAAATAGGAAAAATAATCTTTTGTATAAATATAAATTAGATGGCACAGAAAGGTTAAAAATTAAATATACATCTTATGAAAATATTTTGACTAAGATTATTCGTTTGGAAAAGAAAGGGTATTTTGAAAATATGTTGGCTTTGTATAAACATGATATGAAAAATACTTGGAAAATGATTAAACAGGCAATGAATGTTACTAATAATAAATCTGACATAACAAAAATTAAGTTTAATGATGAGATTGTTGAGGATCCTAGGGATATAGTAAATATTTTAAATAATTACTTTTCTTCGATTGGTGAAAATCTTGCTGTTAATATTCCCGCATCAAATAAGCATTTTGCTGATTTTTTGGGCCAGCCCAATTCAAACTCTATATTTTTTGTTCCTATTCACAGATATAAAATTTTAGATATTGTTTCGAAATTTGATTCTAAGAAAAGTTCTGGCCATGATGAAATTAACAATTTTATTTTAAAGGGCATTATATCTTCTGTTGTGGATCCTCTCGTTCATATTTTTAACTTGTCTTTATTATATGGCCAGGTACCAAACTCTATGAAAATTGCCAAAGTAATTCCTTTGTTTAAAAAGGGCGATAAATTAGATGTAAATAATTATCGACCGATTTCCTTATTATCCTCTTTTTCAAAAATTTTAGAAAAGATAATTTATTCTCGTACAGTATCCTTTTTAAAAAAATAACAATATTTTGTCTAGTCTCCAATTTGGTTTTAGGGAAAAACACAATACTGTACACGCATTATTGTCCTTTATTGAGAAGGTAGCTCATGCAATCGACAAATCGTCTCATACGATAGGCATTTTCCTGGACTTCTCCAAGGCCTTCGACACGATTAACCACGATATTTTACTTTATAAACTTTCACATTATGGTATACGTGGGTTGGCCTTGGAGTGGTTCAGGAGCTATCTTTCAGACAGAAGGCAGTATGTATTTTTAAATGATAACTCTTCAGCTCCCCGTAATATAAATTGTGGTGTTCCACAAGGTAGTATATTAGGCCCACTTTTATTTATTTTATATATTAATGACTTCTGTCGATCGTCCGAAATTTTGTCATTCGTACTTTTTGCTGATGATACAAATTTGTTTTTTTCTCATACGGATTTTCATAGACTAGTTGAAATTATTAATATTGAATTGAGTCATATTTTATCATGGATTAGAGCGAACAAATTATCATTGAATCTCCAGAAAACGAAATATATGTTATTTAGTAAATCTATAGATTCTTCGTTACCGGCTAACATAGTTTTTGAAAACACCCCATTGGAGCGTGTTTCATTCATTACATTTCTGGGTGTAACGGTTGATAGTAACCTTTCTTGGAAACATCATATTGATAATATTTGTAAAACTATTTCTCGTAATATTGGTATTATTTATGAAGTAAAAACATGTCTTCCTTTTACTTCACTAATTATGCTTTATAGTTCTTTGATACTCCCATACTTAAATTATGGTCTTTTAGTTTGGGGAAACACACATGAAAATTTATTAGATAAAGTGTTGTTATTACAAAAGAAGGTTATTCGTATTATTTGTAATTCCCCTTTTCGCTCCCATACTGACTCTTTATTTTTTGAAAATAATATACTGAAGGTAAAAGACCTATTTTTATTTCAACTTGGTCAATTTATGTATAATTATAATAATAACATGCTACCATCTGTTTTTCAAGAAATGTTTTTTTTTAAATAGTTCAGTTCATAATTATCCAACTAGACATTCTGAAGAATTTCATTTACCTCTCTTGCGGACCCTACTTGCTCAAAATACATTTATATATGAAGGTCCTAAATTATGGAATTCTTTAAGTAATGAAATAAAAAATGGTCCATCGATTAATATCTTTAAGAAAAAAATTAAATTGTTTTTATTACAATCTTATAAACATCATTGAATTATATCTCCCATTTACTCTTATTTCGTGCTTACGTCATCCTTAAACAAGGTCATTCTTTACTCGCGGACTCAAAATGTAATCTGATATTATATATTATGCCTTCTCATGCATTGTTCCATTCTATTATGCGCAAGTCTTTTTTCCTTATTTTCACTTGAACCCCACTTGCAGCTTATCTTTTACATACATTTGTACCTCCGATCTCTCACTTCCTTTTGGCAGTGTCTCATTGTTTGTATTGTGTGCGTCTTCTCCTATTTGTGTCATGTAAAGTTCTCTCTTGTCCCATGTTGGTCTCTGTTGGCATCCCCTTTTCCCCCTTTTCCCTCTCTATATTTGTTTATGTTGTTGTAGTCTAGAATGTATTAATTTAAATGTACAATATACCTAACTATTATTTGAGGGTTCCACAATTGTACAAGCATTGCTTTTTAGTGGACCCCTCTTGTTTCCAATATGTATATCACTATTTTGTGCAAATTATCATTATTCATTTGTAATGTTTTGTTGGAAGCAAGAATAAATTGAAATTGAAAAATTGAAATTGAAATTGAAAAAAATAGCTTCATAAATGAAACAAAATTGACTCATTTAATTTAATGATACAAATTTACACCTATCATAATGTGCAAACAGTCTCCTTATACTCATTGAGGTGTTGTGGCACGATCAGGTAAGCGCTTGACTTCTAATCTCAGGACCCGAAGTCGAACCCAATTGTTTCCCCGGCATTGCATGTCCTTCATCAAGGGAATTGAAATCCACGTTGCTGCTATCTACCCATGAGTATAATATATGGACAATTGGTTGGGGGTTAACGAAGTATGTCGCGCCATATAAAGTAGAGCTGATTGAGCTAGTTTGCTCTAATGGAAGTCGAGATGGTTCGCAAGATAGTTGTGCGGGTTTGAACCGTCCCTGTGGACCAAGATTAAGCTTAGGTATGCGTACATTAGCTTTATCAACTATAGATTCCTATTACCTCAAACATTTTAATCGACATTTATCAAGATGTATCTATACTGTGGATGTATGTTTGACATGTACACATTCCAAATACTCTACAAAATGATTATGTCTGTCACATATGCTGCATGTACTTCTATATTTTCCGCCTGTTTTCAATGATCACAGCAACATGGATCGTTTATAATCCCTACGACCCTACAAATCTACATGTAATCATTTAAACTTAAAACTCGTAAATGACATACATTAGCTGGAGATTATTAAGACAAAGTATTGTTGTTGGCATGTTAACTACATCCATCAAATTTTGTAAGATATTATACTTACATCATCGACCTTTTGAATATATGTATTTGTTCTCCTCTGAATTAATGTATATTGTGCATTGTATTATACATTGTATTTTAGTATTCTTAGCCTCCATGTGTATTGTATTCGGACTTAATTAATATATTAATTAATGCATTTTGGAAAGTCTAGTGATACTTAAAACCAACCAATATTCAATAAAGTAAGCAATGCACTTATCATGATGTGTTCAAAATCGATGCAAACAAATAAATGAATATTCAAGTCATTATCGTGCATAAACCGTCGTTTCACAACTTCAAACACATACATTGGAAAAGTATAATTCGTTATATATATGTTATATCATTGATGGATGAAGTAAATTGTAATAAATTTAAATACATTACATGCAAACATCATTACAGAACCTAGGAAAATTGCTAAGAGCCCCTCTTTATTTAAAACATATATTTTCACACAGATGTGCGATGTCATTATATAAATTGAAATACACATTTATCGTGTCTACTTGCCACTAAATATTGTTTTCTTTCTATAATGCATTCAATAAAAGAGCTTTACCTTTCTTTTCAAACATGATAATGTCAACTTGAATTGAATCTGATTCGGTGTGTATCTAAATAAAACATATGCCATGGTATGTCAATAATTTTTCACTACTTTTATTTTACAACAAAGTTTTAGTTATCATTTTCAATTCCTACGTACAAAATACAGCCCCACCAGAATCAATCGTCAATCATACGTTATTGAAATTAGCATTGTAAGCAAAAACAAATACTAACATTTTTAACAACTTTTAAAATATTTACCAATGCTGGTTTCGCAGGAACTCGAATCCACGACCTATAGGCCAATTCTTTAACCACCGAGTATAACAAAGTAGTGAAATCTTAGGAATTCCAGATTGTTTGTATTTCCAATGGTCACTATCTGAGAGTTCTTGTATCTGCATTTACTGTGCAACTAATGTATTGATGCAAAGGTGAAAACGGTATTAGAGATAAATCAGCCAAATTCACTATACATGTACCAAGATAGCCACCAAATAGAATGTATTTGTAATGACGTAAATAATGTGATCCCAGTGTCGCGTATCGAAATTAGATTTACTATGATGATATATATTGATCAAACAAGTCATATTCGTGTGCAATAATGTCACTTTCCGAAGTGTTTATAGAGCATTAAGACGCATTAACGAAACAAGGTGAAACCAACGTCGAAAGTAACCCAAACTTTGAAATGCGGTTAGTGTGGGTCCCGTAATCTACCCGTTGCAGCCACATGCAGGCGTGTGTAGTTAAAGCGGACGATTGTGCGTAGGTGGGGCGGACGATTTACGCCCCAAACTTAAGCAGATATCGGAGCGACAATCCAGCATACAGCGCACCAAAGTTTGAACGAAATGTTAACATCCAAATACGGTTCCCGCGCTCTTATGGAGCCTTATGACCACACCCTCAATACGTCATCATGACATAGCCTTAACCCATGAGTACTGGACCCACGATATATTGGACTGAGATTTATTAATAACGTATGGTATAACACCACAGATTGGCCTTTAAAGGGGTCATTATGGTACACAAATTGTATACAGACGGAGGAATGTTCCATGCAAAGTGGCAGCCAATCAGGTCATTGGTAAGTGACGTATTTATGTTAATTAGACCCAAGTTCAACTTTGCCAAATATGGACGGGGAAGAGAAATGCAAACAACGTCTTCCTTTCGTGCTCGCTGTTGCATGTAGACTCTGTGCACAGTGTTATTCATTTTCTTTTCATAATTCCATCGCTAAGTAAAATATGTTAAAGTGTTTCATAAACATGACTTTTTCCACAAAATTAATGTTTGAGACTTCAATCATATTATAATTTCATTGTAAGATTCTTGATAATGATGTGCGCGCTTTTCATTGCAAAATAATACAGTTACCTAGTGAAAACATAAACAATCCATGTTTGATTTTATCTCAATCGTTCGAGTGAAGTCGCTGAATTCGGACACTCGTGACTATACGGTCGGAAACCGTTTATACATGCTCTAAATGCAATCTTATATATATTCATGATAATTAAGATATTTGACAAATCAAAACCCATTTCATTATTATTTCACCATGACCATGATAAGCGAAACAATAAGATACAAGAGAAGTGTGACAGCTGCAAGTGAGTTTGGTTGAAATTGTAAACAAATTAATGGCTCACTTTAATGCAGATTTACTATGATGATATATTGATCAAACAAGTCATATTCGTGTGCAATAATGTCACTTTTCGAAGTGTTTATAGGGCATTAAGACACATTAACGAAACAAGGTGAAACCAACATCGAAAGTAACCCAAACTTTGAAAGCGGTTAGTGTGGGTCCCGTAATCTACCCGTTGCAGCCACATGCAGGTGTGTGTAGTTAAAGCGGACGATTGTGCGTAGGTGGAGCGGACGATTTAGGCCCCAAACTTAAGCAGATATCTGAGCGACAATCCAGCATACAGCGCACCAAAGTTTGAACGAAATGTTAAAATCCAAATACGGTTCCCGCGTTCTTATGGAGCCTGATGATCACACCCTCAATACGTCATCATGACATAGCATTAACCCCTGAGTACTGGACCCACGATATATTGGACTGAGATTTATTAATAACGTATGGTATAACACCACAGATTGGCCTTTAAAGGGTTCATTATGGTACACAAATAAGTATACAGACGGAGGAATGTTCGATGCAAAGTGGCAGCCAATCAGGTCATTGGTAAGTGACGTATTTATGTTAATTAGACCCAAAGTCAACTTTGCCAAATATGGACGGGGAAGAGAAAATGCAAACAACATCTTCCTTTCGTGCTCGCTGTTGCATGTAGACGCTGTGCACAGTGTTATTCATTTTCTTTTCATAATTCCATCGCCAAGTGAAATATATTAAAGTGTTCCATTAACATCACTTTTTTCAACAAAATTAGTGTTTGAGACTTTCATATTACAATTTTATTGTAAGTTTCTTGATAATGATATGTGCGCTTTTCATTGCAAAATAATACAGTTACCTAGTAAAAACAGAGACAATCCATGTTTGATTATATCTCAATCATTCGCGTGAAGTCGCTGAATTCGGACACTCTTGACTATACGGTCAGAAACCGTCTATACATGCTCTCAAATTCAATCTTCTATATATCCATGATTATTAATCAAAACCCATTTCATTATTATTTTACCATGAGCATGATAAGCCAAACAACAAGATACAAGAGAAGTGTGAAAGCTGCAATGGATCACTGTGATGCATGTGTGAGGCAGCGCAAACCCTGGCCTGACATTTCAATGACCTCATAACATAATAGCCTAGGAACATGACGGGTGGTAATAATCCCACATTTTAAACTTGTCTGGTACTAAATAATTATCCGTAACAATGAGCATGGGTTTAATCATTGCATCCCAGGTGTTCGTAACAAATATAAGCACCTATTATTTGTAGCATAGCTGGAATTATCCCAAATGACTTGAGAAGGAGTATTTCAAATACAGGTTAACTTTGTGTGTTTTTTTTGTCTACCTTCGATGACCAAGGTAATACAAACGTGGTAAGGCCAACCGAAATGATGACTTATCATATACGCGCTATACTGTACATATTTTAAAATAATGTTCATGTTTTATTGTTACATATTTTAGAGGGATATTTATATTGTTGCCGGTATGGATTAATACACATAATACAGGCCAGCATGTGACATATTTTCTGTTATTTTGATTTCTGTATGGGTGTTGGTTCCCTTTAATCCGTGGTTGAAGTCACGTGACAAATAAATGATATGCAAAGCCGTATCCCCCTTCACTTTGTATTTTAAAGCTCTTATTATTATGGTCTATCAGATTCTGTTCAATTGTACTTGTACATGTATTCTTGGTGGCATGGCGTCGTCTACCTGATTGTCGGGGAAAGGGGCAGGCGAATTATAAGGGGTAAAGGGCACACCTTATGTATTTATGTATATTTCACAGATGTTGCCTTTATGCTTGCATTGATGTTGTCAAATTATTGGGGGCGCAACCCCGCCTCCCCCCCCCCCCCCCCCCCCCACACCCCCTCCCTCCCCCCACCAATCCTCCTGGAAGCAACCGTACGCCACTGTGTATTTGTGAAGGTGTCGCATGGATGATTGTTATGAATTTGAGGTTAGTTTAGTTTTATTCAAGAAATATGTTTTTTTTTACAGAACTCCTAAAGCCTCAAATAGGGTGAACAGTTATATCAAAAGCATTGAAATTATGCAAACAGTATTTCAACAGTCCCCTATTACTTTGGTATGCTTATATTCATTGTGTATTGTCTGCGGTTGCGAACCAGCATACCATAACGTTTGCACGTATTGTACACAGATTATAGATATTCCCTGTACCAGTCACTATACACAATTAAGAGCTTTATTCCGAAATGCGCTAAATCCCCTTTCCATACAAATTGAGTTCATTATATATATGAGATCATCAATAAGATACGTAGCTTTCTAGAACTGATCCACATGTTTGGACAAATTACAAAGTCAAACAACAAAATATGTAACAGAGTCTATTTCCATATTTATATAGGGATGTGTACATAGTGAAACAAAGAAACTTACTTTTTCAAAATCGAAAAAGTGGATTTAGCGCCGTTTGGTATTAAACCCTACCAATAACTGAATGTATCTGTTCATATAAATGCATATTGTAGACCTATTCTAATACTGTACTCATATGCCGGCTATTTGTAATGTTGAGACCAAATCACCTGGTTTCAGTTAGAAATCATCTAGAATTTGGGGAATCTAAAATCAGGCTGGGTTTGTATTAATCTCCCAATGCTTTGATTATGGGACAAAAATAAAGCGCTATTAAACTTTGTCATATCATCATTATTAGTCGTATAATACATTGATATTAGTAATATTAGTATTTGTATCATTATCATCGTCATCATCATCATCATCATCATCATCATAATCATTATCACCATCATCATCATCAACAACATCCTCCACGCCACCTCCCTTTCCTCGATGTCCTTTCCATATCTTCCAGGTTTATTCGGAAGTTCATATCGTAAACGAACGTGTTGATATGAAAACCCTCATCTCCTATTCATTATGTATATGCATTCTAGGTTGTTTTGTATTATTTTTTCCTGCTTAGCCGTCTTCAAAGCAATTATAGTTAATAACAAAGTAAATGAATACAGCCATATTTTATATTGTCATGTATAATCTACATTCATTGCACATTTGTATTGTGATTATCCTAATCCTCTCCACAATTTGTCCACATAACAATTATAAAAACATGATGTATCATAAAACACACACATTATATGTAATGCAAGAGTCTGATAAAGTTGTGTAAACAATCGAATCGAGAAGAAAAACAAATATTCAATATCACATAATTAAACAAATTTATATTATACCATACTAAACCAAGTTAAACATATTAACATACTATATACACGTTTATGTTGCATACCCATATAATGATGATTAGAACCATTGTAATATTATTTCCTTCATAAACCACTAGGCAGATTAGATCAGACAAGTCTAGTAATCCCCATTAAGAAATTCATGTAATTTTCACACCAAATTAAGAATGTTGCGGATAGCAGCTGCGTCACCACATTGTTGGACATAATCAGATCATTGATAGTCGGACTCTATACATGTCATAATGTGGCAAGGTCCACAGTTTCCGCATGCAAGGTTACATACAAGATGAATGATGTTTGGAAACGACCGCTAGATGGCGGCAAAGCAAGTGTGTCCAGTTGACTTGAGTGAAGCTATTGATGCATAGTGGGTTTGTCGCCACGTGCCGGGCTAGGAGCGTATAACTCACAATTAGTCCGAGAGGTAAATCAAATCACCACACTTCAAATATCACCAAGTCTTATATCATATCACTTACTAAACACGGTCCAAGAATGGTGGCAATTAAACATTTTGTATAAAGAGATTAATTCCAAGAGGCGCTAAATCCACTTTTTCAATTTTGTAGACAACAGGTTTATTTGCACAACTTTGTACCCTGGCTTGGTACACATGCCTGCGTCTACTTGGGGTAGATATATTAATCTAGTTCGGGCTTTGTGACACGTGAATAATGAGTGATTTTTTCAGTGGATGACGTAATCTTGCACTCTGTAAGTTTGGGTTATGTTTTCGTTTTTTGGTTAAATACTGTTTGTGTTATCTGCCATCTAAAATCATACTCACTTCTGGGTGTTTTCATACCACCATAATACGTATATGTGACCTTACACCACAAAACGACCAATAAGTCGGGAAAAATGATTTTGCTGATTTTCATATAACATTAAAATAGAAGTCATTACCTTTAAAATGGTATATAATTTGTCATATTTGGACTAAGCAAACCCTTTCAAAGTGAATGCCAAAGATACGGAATACGGCTGATGTATTTCTAAATTAAGGGAGAAACAGGCCGCTTAAAAGATCTGTGCCTATTCATGGGCTGTAATAAGATCACATTTATTAAATGAAAAATTAATATTCAAACATGATTTCTGACGCTCAAAATTTTCCAGAAGGTAGATTAAGATATGCTTATTCGGGAAATACCAAAATCCCAAATCTCAAATTTTGAACAAAATTTGACTATTTTAGCTAATAAAAGAGAAACTACCACAGCGACATAACGGTCGTTTTGTGGTGTAAGGTCACATATCATAAATAATCTCGCATTGTTATCTCATTTTAAATTAGTTATTATTGTTGTTTGGTCGCTTCAAAGCGAAAATTGAGTGCCAAATACTGAAAGCCAGACTTTTTTTTTAAAATAACTGCTTGATGAAATTAACCGATCGTCTATTAATAGTTGAATTATTTTCCCACGTAGCCCAACTTTATAAAGTCACTGATGCAAGAGGAGAATCATGATTTTTGTCTCCATGCCAAACAACAGTTTTTTTCTCATCCTGTCGGCATGATTGATATCTATTTAGGCGCCAGTCAATTCTGTTTTTTGGGGTCTTGTGTGGGCGTTTTCTATAATGATACTGAGCAACGCATCTCTAATAGTCTTCGATTTGGTTTAAATATAATTGTTTCACATTACTTTGTTGAGAATAGAAAACCACTGATGCAGGAGGAGAATCATGATTTTCTCTCCATGCCAAACAACAGTTGTTTTTTATTCTCTTGGCATGATTGATATTTATTTAGGCGCCAGTATCTGAAATTGTGTGGTTGTGTGTGGGCGTTTTCTATAGTGATAATTAGCAATGCTTATCTCTAGAATCTTCGATTTGGTTTAGTTTGTTCACAACTACTATTTCTTGGTTGAAAATATATTGGTAAGAAGAGGGAACTCCTGTCCCATGAGCAAGAAGGATTAAGGACAACAATATGGTCCTGAAGTATATACTTAATTTCTGGATATGCTCGGATAATATCGGTACAAGAATATAGGTTAAATTCTGCATAACGATAATAAAGTTAAAAACTAAGCGTATAATGTCAAAAGGAGCACACACTTTTAAAGACGGTATAAATTGTGTTTGATCAAAATAACTGATTTTTTAATCCATGTGAGGGTACATTACATATTCAATAACTGTAGAAAATAAACACAACATTTCATTTGTTTGATATCATACAAAAGGAGTCCTCTTGTGCTTATGACTGTATTGTTAATGAAAACATCTGTGTAAATCAGCGGGTCATACCATTACATCTATATTACATTATAGCTATGAATTCGTTATGATAACTTACACGTTTTAGTTGATTAATTACAGTGTTACTAAAACCGTGTTGTCTCTTTGTAGGGATCTAGTGGCATGTGCAGGAAGTGCTGAATGATTTGTAACATGTATAGTTATGTGATTGTATAATATGTCCTATGTGTACTGTTTGAATACTTTACAATTAGGGATGTAACATGGAGGAGTAATAAGTCAAAATTATAATTATATTCCCTAACTCGTTGCACTCTCTTTGACCCCGGTTATGACCACCCAGGGGAACGTTACAAATCCGAAGACTTTAATCTTAAAATAACATCATTATAACAAAACGGATATTTTAAGAAAGCAAACCTGTTCCATGTTTATATTGGTAACACGGATACAACATGGTTTGAGAGAACCACTAGATTTCTTAAGAAGTTGAACGGATTTGGACGATGTTACTAGAGTATCTATTTCAAATCTCTAATTTGTTTCTGTTTTACATTTTGACGACATTATCGGTGTAAATTCAATCAATCTTTCGAAATGGTGAGAATACCCAGCAACATTTATTAACTCTTTTTATAAGGTTTCTGGATACAACTTTTTAAAGATTTATATTTGTGTGTTGTTTTTTTTCCTCTTTTTTTTCCTCTTTTTTTTCTTCTACTTTTTCTTTCGTAGATTTAAATATAATACGTATCTTTGTTTCTGCTTGAGTGTGTGTAGTTGAGTGAAGTAGGATTAATATGCCCAACCTTGCCCAATACCGACAACATATTGATAGTTTTGATGTATCTCACTTATCAGAATATTTATCGCCTAATGTAAATGAAATTGATAATGGACATTCTCCTTCATTCTTTTTGCCGGATGAGTTTAATAATTATACAAATAAAAATAGGTGTTGTGGAGATAAAGTGTTTTCTTGTATTCATATGAATTGTAGGAGTATTGTTAAAAATATTGATTCTATAATATCTCTTTTGGATACTTTGAATACTCAGTTTTGTGCAATAGGTACTTCAGAGACATGGCTTAAATTTGATGATCCCTTTTGTAAAACATGCATAGAAGGTTATGATTTTGTTGGAAATAGTCGTAAGGCAAGACGAGGTGGAGGTGTGGGAATTTTCATTCGCCAAGATTTAGTCTTTATACATAGAGAGGAATTAGATGTTAATACAGACTTTTTTGAAAGTATATTTGTAGAAATTAAATCATTCCATAAAAATATAATTGTTGGTACTGTATATAGACCACCCGGTCAATCTATTCAATTATTTCAAGAGTCCCTTTCCTTATTATTACAAACAATTAATTCAGAAAACAAGCAGGTGTACTTGATGGGAGATTTTAATATTGATTTATTGAATGCGTTTTCTACTTCAAGTGTTAATGACTTTCTTGATTCTTTTATGGTAAATTCTATGTTTCCTTTGATTCGTATTCCGACTCGGATCACTCAGTCTACATGTACACTGCTTGATAACATATTTACAAATGATTTAGAAAATATATTTTCTGGTGTATTACTAGCAGACATAAGTGATCATTTTCCCATATTTTCTATTTGTTATGATTATTGTAAAGAAAGAAATGACTCTTTTAATATGAAGAGGAATTTGAGTGAAGCCAATATGATTAACTTTATTGATAAAATTAGTAATATATCATGGATATTGGATAATGATCCGAATCACAGTTATGATTGCTTCTTGAAACAGTTTTTACAATGTTATAATGATTCTTTTCCTATTACATTTGCTGCAGGTGGAAAAAAGCGAAAAAACAAACCATGGTTTTCTAAAAGATTACGGAAAATGTGCAAAAAGAAATGGCTATTATATAAACAATATTTACGCAACCGTACAGATTATAGACTTACTAAATATAAAAGATATATAAATTTGGTGAATAATGAAATTAAGAAATCTAAACATTTATATTTTAAACAGAAGTTTGATAGTGCTAAGGGAAATATGAAGCACACATGGAAAATATTGCAAGGCATTCTGGGTAATAAGAGGAACAATAGAAAACCTATAATAGAAATATTATTTGAAGATCATACTATACAGAATAAAGAGGAAATTTCTAACATTTTTAATGCATATTTTGTGAACATTGGTCACAACTTAAGGGGTAATGTGCAATCAACTGAAGAAGACTGCATGAAATACATTGATAACAATAATAAATCTGCATTTTTTCCACCTGTGACATGTAAAGAAATTATTGATATTGTTTGCGACCTTAAGAATCATTCAAGCCCTGGATTTGATGATATTCATATTTCTGTTGTTAAACGTGTCATTCATATTATTTGTATTCCATTGTGTAAGATTTTTAATTTATCCTTAGAAAGTGGCATATTTCCTGACCAAATGAAAATTGCAAGAGTAATTCCAGTATATAAAGGTGGCTTAGAAAATAATGGCTGTAATTATAGGCCCATTTCAGTGCTCCCTGTTTTTTCGAAAATTTTAGAAAAATGCTTTTATAACCGACTTATATGTTTTTTTAATGAATGTAATATTATTTCTCAGAATCAATATGGATTTAGATCGGGGCACTCCACATCTTCAGCCTTACTTGAGTTTATTCATAAAGTAAATTTTTGTTTTGATAATAAAAGAATTATGTTGGGCTTGTTCCTTGACCTTAGTAAGGCGTTTGACACTCTTGATCATTCTATTTTAGTAAACAAATTAAGAACATATGGAATTAGAGGTGTATTAGTAGATTGGTGTATAAGTTATTTGTTGGATCAAAAAACAATATGTTGTGATTAATGATAGTAAATCAGAAATGAGACAAATAAGATGTGGAGTGCCCCAGGGCTCTATCCTGGGACCACTATTGTTTTTAGTTTATATGTATGATTTATGTAACATTTCTGAACGTTTAAATTTCATTCAGTTTGCAGATTACACCAGTGTGTTCATGACACATGACGATCCACATACTTTAATGGAAAATTTTAATCAAGAATTAGAGAAGCTTTTTGATTGGTTACTTGTAAATAAATTGGTCTTAAATGTAAATAAA
Source organism: Echinarachnius parma (assembly GCA_037951105.1). Classification (NCBI taxonomy): domain Eukaryota; kingdom Metazoa; phylum Echinodermata; class Echinoidea; order Clypeasteroida; family Echinarachniidae; genus Echinarachnius; species Echinarachnius parma. The sequence goes on from JBAMJV010006208.1 coordinate 18,698, forward strand.
ACAAAATATATGGTCTTCTCTAAAAGACATATTGAATATGATTTTAATATTAAAATAGGTAATCAATATATAGAGAAGGTCTCTTCATTGAAATTCTTAGGAGTGACCATAGATAGTGGATTGACATGGCATGAACACATTGGTGTCGTCTGCAACACAGTATCTAAAAGCATTGGTGTTATAAACAAGCTAAATTTTTTCCCTCAGAGTATTTTGAAATTGTTATATAATGCTATTATTCTTCCACACTTGAATTATTGTAACATAACTTGGGCTAATTCTAATGATTATTATGTATCTAGATTGTTTTTGTTACAAAAGAAGGCTGTCAGAATTATTTCACACTCTTCATACCTTGCCCACACAAAACCAATTTTTGAACACTTGAAAATACTCAATATTTATTGTTTGAATAATTATAATATTGCAATTTTTATGTATTTGTGTTCTAGAAACAAAATTCCGGATAGATTATGCTCTTACTTTTCTTTTAATTTGGATTATCATAATTATAATACAAGATCTGCATCAAACTATCATTTACCTAAAGTTAGAACGGTGGTTTCTAAACACTCTATATTTTATAAAGGCCCTATAATTTGGAATGACCTCACTTTAGAAATACGCAAAAGTCCAACTCTCAATACTTTTAAACGAAAACTCAAAATAACTTTGTTAGAGAACTCGTCAATATGAAATGGTTAGGGCATGTATGTGTGTTTGCGTGGGTATGTACTTGAATGTGTGATTTGTTATGGATAGGATATATAGTTGTATTTGTAGGATACACTGACTAGAATATGTGTAAAATATTATTTGTTTTTAAAGTGTCTATTTGTTTAATTTAAAAAACACTTCCTCTTGCATTATAATATTTGTCTTTCTTAACCGGGGTCAACACCAAATAAGGCTTATGCTCTTCCAAGTTGGCCCCACATTCTCAATTGATTTAATTTGCTATTTAATTCTAATCGACATTTATTTTTGTATAACTTATTGTAATAATTTATATATTGTATCTTTTGATGTTTTTATGAAGAATGTAAATAAACTGAAATGAAAAATGAAAAATTTTCTATTATCGTCAAAGTCGTCTTACGAAAAGAGTTGTTCATCTTTTGTCACATATTTGTTAGTTAAAAATATGTTAATATTTTTCTAGCGTGTTTTCTCCGTGTGTAGATAATGTAACTGCACCTTATTAATTGTTTGTTGGAATTGGCGCATTACACTATCTCTACATGATTAATATTGTTTTTATTTATATTATAATCATCCCACGACGTTCACCTTAACCCATTAATGCATGTTGACAAATTGTTATTATAGCATATTTCTAACCTTCCGTATCTGCCAAGTTGTGCCGAATTCGCGCCCATGGTTTTTTCTTCTGGGAGCCGCAATATGCATTGGGTGTTTGCATTATATTGCATATAGGTGGGATCTTCGCAATATAGTTTCTATCTGATTTGATAGTTAAAATACAATCAGGTGACATTACCCTTGTCAGCTAGTGTGAGTTTCCAACCGCCTCGACCACCCCCTTCATGTATCACCCCTGGGTTAGTGCGAAGCGTGCCAAGCTTACCTGTCTACTTTACAAAGACAAGCTTTGTAGTTCTTCTGAGTTTCACATGCTTTGCTTTATTAATCGCATTGGAAAAGAAACATTGTAGAAAGCCGAAGACCAAAACATACAATGTTTTCGGGAGTATACAAGTAGATATTCACTCATCGCCCAATGACATGAACTCCCAGGTCTGCCAATTAAAGAAACTAATTGATGCCTGTGAATTCAACAACAGGTCGTTTGCATGGAATTGGCGCATTATAAGATTTCTATATTCAATGTATGATTATTTTGTACTATTATTCCTATCCCACGGGCCACGACGTTCACCTAATCAAAACCATTCATGCGTGTTGATAAACAAATTTTATTGCATATATCTAACCTACCATACAATAAATAACCTGCTTGTACCCGAAGTGCACGGACTGAATAGCAACAATGCGCCGATTTTTAATTCAAATGACATGCTTGTATTAATTGTCATCACTATCATTTTGTCTTCGAGGGATATTTGTTGTGTCTTATTTGATTTTTTGGGGGTTATTTGTTTGCTCGAATCTTTCACCTCCTGCCCCCTGCACCCTGGATTGGTATTCAATGTGCCGAACTATGACAACATAATTATGCGTTACATACAAAGTAACTTGGCCCGTGTCATCTTAAGTTTGGTGTTATTATAATCTCTAGTTCGAACACCCCAGGCTCAATTGTAACTTCTAGAGTGCCAAGCTCGCATTTTTGCACAACACAATGCACACAAATTCCAGAGCTTGGAGATTCCTGGCACTCAAAGTGTTTAGGTGGTCTCGTAACGGTGACGAACTCCTCAAAACTTATAAGATTCCAGAAATACCCATTTGTCCATCATGTGCACATGTCAAACGAGGTTATCAGTTCGTTATGAGTTACAATTATGTTTCAAGTGTCACCCACCAGAAAACCAGTTACGGATGTCGGGTTCCAATTCGGGAACTATAACTTACACGCACAGGCATGACATGTATGAATGTAAAACAATGATCGGGGTAGGGGACTACTTTAACATGCACATACATATAACCAGTATTGAGATTATCGATGTGCATTCTCCATATACCCCTTCCTCGAGTACTTGATATCACGGATAATCCAAGAAGACATTTTAATGTTAATTTGCAAGTTTTCATTAGGAAGGACACATAGTGCGAGTTTCGAACCCCCCCCCCCTCAACAATAGTTATCTTGTTACGCCTCTTGGTGAGTACTTCGCGTGCCAAGGTAACATGTGTGCTACACAAAGACAATTTTGGAGTTTCATCAGATTTTCACATTCTTTGCTTTACCTATCGCTCCAAAAATGGAAATAAAATGGGCCGAGTACAAAGGTAGGTAGGTATACTCATCGCCCACTGACGTGGATTCCCAGGTCGCCCGCTTAAAGAAACTCGTTGGTGCCTGTAAGTTCAAAAAGAGGGGCACTAGCCTTTATTCAATACCAAATGCTATGATACATGGCCATATTCGGGGAAAACGGCTCGTATTCTTGAAGGGAACCACCACCCAAGAATAATATTCTTATAAATGAAATGTAATAGTCGTAGTAGTCCATTCAACCAAGTTTAGAACAATTGGTTCCCAGACAAATTATATGATTTGAAAACCCGCCACTATACGTTATGAATTGCAAACTGGTCTGCAAACAAAGACTAGTCCGTTGTCTGTAACGCACGCTTCCACCGTGCCTCTAGTGTATCAAAACGTGCTCAGGTATAGAATTTGGCGCACTCAAAATAGGTTTCCGCCCATGAAACTATTGGCCTTGTTGGTTCCGTTAATTTCGGTAATTAATTGTTTCGTTTATGAATAACACAACCCTTCGAAAAGTGATAATTTAGACTACACAGTTTGATATGCATGCTGTGAGAGACAATTACTATAATGATACATAATACATTAATCATAATGCAACTAATTTGCAAGAATGGTTCCCTTTTGTTTTTTGCTGCAAACATTGACAGATGGGTGGGTCATGAAAAGGATATTACCAATTAGTCATATCAAGAATGCACATAATTTACTTAAATGTACATCATATTAATGTGTCATGGATGCCATGACGTAATAAGAGTCTGGTGATGTAAACATATAACCTCAACGTTATGAATGTTATTTGAAGTTCATATTGGGTAAATTTGTGGTATAATTGTATCCACCATTATATTGCAATTCAATGCTTGTATCAATTATAATGGTAACTGTTTATTATTTCTAACAAAACAAAGAAATAACATAGAACATACAACTAGGACGAATAATAACTATGTGAATAATTATGGTCATAACACCAATTAATTTAAGTGTATTAATACTTGGCATAATATTAGTAAGACTATTAGCAAATAATATTTATGCTATAATAATTTGAATCATCATTAGTAATAATACTCATTACCGGTAGTTGAATATACCATAGCTTCATAAACAAAACGAAATTGATTCATTTAATTTAATGATATGATTGCAGTTATTACAAATTGACACCTATCATAATGTGCAAAACGTCTCCTTATACTCATTGAGGTGTTGTGGCACTATGAGGTAAGCGCTTGACTTCTAATCTCGGGACCCGAAGTCGAACCCAATTGATTACCCGGCATTGTATGTCCTTCATCAAGGGCATTGAAATCCACGTTTCTGCTTTATACCCATGGGTATATATGGATAATTGGTTGGGGGTTAAATAAGTATTTCGCGTCATATAAAGTAGAGCTGATTGAGCTAGTTTGCTCTAATGGGAGTTGAGATGGTGCGCAAGATAGTTTTGCGGGTTTGAACCGTCCCTGTGGACCAATATTAATAATGCGCCTCTGATAGGGCTCCGAGATAAATTGAGCTCTATAACTGCGACAATATTATTACATTATTAGTATAATTTGTCGTATGTACGGTAACATACAACATAGTATCACAGGGCTGGTACAGTTAAACCGCAACTTTAGTCACTAACGCTACTTATTATATTTTCCGCCTGTTTTCAGTGATTACAGCAAAATGGATCCTTTATAATCATCACGACCCTACAAATCTACACAAACTTTAAACTCTTAAATGACATACATTAGCTGGAGATTTTTAGACAACATATTGTTGTTGTTATTTTAACTACATCCATCAAATTATGTACGATTTTATTTACATCATCGACAGTTTGATTAACTTAATTTTCTCTCCTCTGAATTAATGGATATTGTGCATTGTATTATACATTGTATTTTACTATTTTTAACCTTCGTGTGTATTGTATTCAGACTTAATTAATAGATTAATTCATGTATTTTGGAAAGTATAGTATTACTCAAAACCAACCAATACCGAATAAAGTAAGCAATGCACTAATCATGATGTGTTCAACATTGATACAAACAAAGAAATGAATATTCAAGTCAATATCGTGTATAAACCGTAGTTTAAAAACTGTAAAATAACGTAATCTTGACAAGAATAATATGTTATAAGTATGTAATATCATTGATTGATAAAGTAAATTGAACAAAATTTAAATGAATTACATGCACACATCATAACAGAACCTAGGACAACTGTTTAGAGACTCTCTTTATTTCAAACATATTTTCACACAGATGTGCGTCGTCATTATATAATTTTGAATAAACATTAAACGTGTCTGCTTGCCACTAAATCGATTTAGTTTCTTTAATGCATTTAAAAATGAGCTTTACCTACCTTTTGAAGCACAATAAGGTCAAATTGAATTAAATCTGATTTGGTTTGTATCTAAATAAAAACATATGCCATGGTTTATGTCAAACATTTCTCACTACTGTTATTTAACAACATTGGAATATTAGATTGGAATAGTTTTTTAAATTTTGTATACCTAAGTACAAAATACAGCACCATCAGAATCAATTATCAATATATACAACAAATACTACCATTTGGAACAACTATGAATATAATTATCGATGCTGGTTTCGCAGGAACTCGAACCCAAGGTGGTCGGATACCTAGGCCAGGTCTCTTACGTATGATATGTGTTACAATATAAGGAAATCCAGATTGTTTGTCTTTTCAATGGTCAATTTTTTAGAATTTGTGTTACTGTATCGACTGTACAGCAGCAGTGTTATGGTGGAATGGTAGACACGATATTAGAGACAAATCAACAAATTCCACTGATACCAAGATAGCCACCAAATAAAATGTATTTGTTATCACGTAAATAATATGATCACAGTGTCGCGTATCGAATTGATATTTACTATGATGATATAATATATTGATCAACCAAGTCATAGTCGTGTGCAATTATGCATTATGTCACTTTCCGAAGTGTTTATGAGCATTACGACGTATATAAAACCAATCAAGGTGAAACCAACTTCGAAAGTAATCCAAACTTTGAAACGCGGTAAGTGTGGGTCCTATAATCTACCCGTTGCAGCCTGCAGGTGTGCGTAGGTAAGGCGGACGATTTACGCCCCAAACTTAAAGGGGTAGTACAGATTTTGTAAGGCTAAACTTTAGTAACCAAAACCTGCACAGTAACATTACAAAGTAATATTTATAACCCCACCATGCTCGAAAGGTATACAAAGTACAAACGACTAAGTAAAAAGCCTGCTATCATTAAAAAAGCACCATTAAAACACATGAGGGCGCTCTCAAACAAGGCATTGGTTTCAACTATTTTTCATACAAAATTATGCATGTGATGTTTTGTTAAATAATTATTAAATATAGAGATCATCAAAAACTATTTAAAAAACGCTTTTGAAAATTTTTGAAAAAGTGTTTAGCATTTTTAACATTTTTTGAAAAAATCATCTAATTATTTGAGCCCCAAATAATTATAAGATCGGATATATTTATTGATATTTCAGCCGTTTTTGGACCGATTTTGACCAAAATAAAGTTTATTTTGCCATACAAATTGCATGCTCTCTCAAATTCGACGCTCAGTTTTTCATTACCTCACAAAACAATTGTGATGTGCAGCGCCCTCTCTACCAAAACTGAACTTCCCCTTAAGCAGAAAACTAAACAGCAATCCCGCATATAGCGCACCACATTTGTAATTTGAAAGAAATGTTGAAATCCAAATAAAGCTCCCGCGCTCTTATGGAGCCTTATGATAACACCCTGAATACGTCATCATAAACATAGCATTAACCGTTAACCCCTGAGTACTGGACCCACGATATCTTGGACTGAGGTCTATTCATAACGTATGGTATAACAACACCGGTTGGCCTTTAAAGGGTTCACACACAAATACAGACGAAGGGATGTTCCATGCAAAGTGGCAGCCAATCAGGTCATTGGTAGGTGACGTATTTATGTTAATTAGACCCAAGTTCAACTTTGCCAAATATGGACGGGGAAGAGAAATGCAAACAACATCTTCCTTTCGCGCTCACTGATGCATGTAGACGCTGTGCACAGTGTTATTCATATTCTGTTCATAATTCCATCGCCAAGTGATAATATATCAAAGTGTTCCATTAACATGACGTTTCCACAAAATTAGTGTTTGAGACTTCAATCATATTACAATTTAATTGTAAGATTCTTAATAATGATATGTGCGCTTTTCATTGCAAATTAATACAGTTACCTAGTGAAAACAGAGACAATCCATGTTTTATTTTATCTCAATAGTTCGCGTGAAGTCGCTGAATTCGGACACTCTTGACTATACGGTCAGAAACCGTCTATACATGCTCTCAAATTCAATCTTCTATATATCCATGATTATTAAGATATTTGACAAATCAAAACCCATTTCATTATTATTTTACCATGAGCATGATAAGCCAAACAACAAGATACAAGAGAAGTGTGAACGCTGCAATGGATCACTGTAATGCATGTGTGAGGCAGCGCAAACCCTGGCCTGACATTTCAATGACCTCATAACATAATAGCCTAGGAACATGACGGGTGGTAATAATCCCACGTCTTAAACTTGTCTGTACTAAATACTTATATTTATATTATCCGTAACAATCAGTTTGGGTTGAATCATTGGATCACAGGTTTTCGTAAAAACATGTAAGCACCTATTATTTGTAGCCTAGCTGGTATTATCCCAAATGAGTTGAGAAGGAGTATTTCAAATACAGGTTAACTTTGTGTGTTTGTTTGTCTACCTTCGATGACCAAGGTAATACAAACGTGGTAAGGCCAACCGAATTATGACTTATCATATACGCGCTATACTGTACATATTTTAAAACAATTTGCATGTATTATTGTTAAATATTGCAGAGGGATATTTATATTTTATATTGTTGCCGGTATTGATTAATACACATAATACACTCCAGCATGTGACATGTTTTCTGTTATTTTGATTTCTGTATGGGTGTTGGTTCCCTTTTATCCGTGCTTGAAGTCAGGTGACACATAAATGATGTGCAAAGCCGTATCCTCCTTCACTGTGTATTTCAAAGCTCTTAATAGTATGGTCTATCATATTATGTTCAGTTGTACTTGTATGTATTCTTGGTGGCATGGCGTCGTCTACCTGATTGTTGTGGAAAGGGGCAGGAGAATTATAAGGGGTTGATGGCTCACCTTATATATACAGCATTATGCTGGTTCACAATTAACTCGTTTACTACGAGATTCAGAAATCCATATAGACTTTGTACATAGCCTACCCGGTTCCCGTAATCATCGGTTTAAGAGCTTTATTCCGAAATGCGCTAAATCCCCTTTCCATACAAATTTTGTTCATTATATATATATGAGATCATCAATAAGATACGTAGCTTTCTAGAACTGATCCACATGTTTGGACAAATTCAATATCACATCATTAAACAAATTTATATTATACCATACTAAACCAAGATAAACATATTAACATACTATATACACGTTTATGTTGCATACCCGTATAATGATGATTAGAACAATTGTAATATTATTTCGTTCATAAACCACTAGGCAGATTAGATCAGACAAGTCTAGTAATCCCCTTTAAGAAATTCATGTAATTTTCACACCAAATTAAGAATGTTGCGGATAGCTGCGTCACCACATTGTTGGGCATAATCAGATCATTGATAGTCGGACTCTATACATGTCATAATGTGACAAGATCCACAGTTTCCACATACAAGGTTACATACAAGGTGAATGATGTTTGGAAACGACCGCTAGATGGCGGCAAAGCAAGTGTGTCCAGTTGACTTGAGTAAAGCTATTGATGCATAGTGGGTTTGTCGCCACGTGCCGGGCTAGGAGCGTATAACTCACAATTAGTCCAAGAGGTAAATCAAATCACCACACTCCAAATATCACCAAGTCTTATATCATATCACCTACTAAACACGGTCCTAGAATGGTGGCAATTAAACATTTTGTTTAAAGAGATTAATTCCAAGAGGCGCTAAATCCACTTTTTCAATTTTGGAGACAACAGGTTGATTTGCACAACTTTGTACACATGCCTGCGTCTACTTGGGGTAGATATATAAATCTAGTTCGGGCTTTGTGACACGTGAATAATGAGTGATTTTTTCAGTGGATGACGTAATCTTGCACTCTGTAAGTTTGGGTTATGTTTTCGTTTTTGTTGTTAAATATTGTTTGTGTAATCTGCCATCTAAAATCATAGTCACTGCTGGATGTTTTCATACTACCATAATACGTATATAAATAACCTCACATTGTTATCCCATATTAAATTAGTTATTATTGTTGTTTGGTCGCTTCGAAGCGAAAAGTGGGTGCCAAATACTGAAAGCTAGACTTTTGAAAAATAACTGCTTGATGAAATGAACCGATCGTCTATTAATAGTTGAAATATTTTCCCACGTAGCCCACCTTTAGAAAATCACTGATGCAAGAGGAGAATCATGATTATCTCTCCATGCCAAACAACAGTTTGTTTGCATCCTCTTGGCATGATTGATATCTATTTAGGCGCAAGTATCTGAAATTGTGTGGTTGTGTGTGGGCGTTTTCTATAGTGATATTGAGCAATGCTTATCTCTAGAATCTTCGATTTGGTTTAGTTTGTTCACTACTTCTATTTCTTGGTTGAACATATATTGGTAAGAAGAGGGAACTCTTGTCCCATGAGCAAGAAGGATTAAGGACAACAATATGGTCCTGAAGTACATACTAATTACTGGATATGCTCGGATTATATCGGTACAAGAATATAAGTTATACTCTGCATAACGATAATAAAGTTACAAAATAAGTGTATGATGTCCAAAGGAGCACACACTTTTAAAGACGGTATGAATTGTTTTTGATCAAAATCGGTTTAGAAATAACTGATTTTTAAATCCATGTGAGGGTACATTACATATTCAATAACTGAAGAAAATAAACACAACATTTCATTTGTTTGATATTATACGAAAGGAGTCCTCTTGTGCTTATGACTGTATTGTTAATGAAAACATCTGTGTAACTCAGCTGTTCAAATCATTAATCTTTATTACATTATAACTATGAATTCGTTATGATAACTTACACGTTTTTGTTGTTTAATTACAATGTTACTAAAACCGTGTTGTCTCTTTCTAGGGATCTAGTGACATGTGCAGGAAGTGCTGAATGGTTGGTAACATGTATAGTTATGTGATTTTATATGTCGTCTGTGTACTGTATGAATACTTTACGTTTAGGGATGTAACATGGAGGAGTAATAAGTCAAAATTATAATTATATTCCCTAACTCGTTGCACTCTCTTTGACCCCGGTTATTACGCCCCAGTGGAATGTTACAAATCCGAACACTTCCATCTTAAAAAAAAACATCTTTATAACTAAATTGATACTTTAAGAAAGCAAACCTGTTCCATGTTTATATTGGTAACACGGATACAACATGGTTTGAGAGAACCACTAGATTTCTTATGAAGTTGAACGGATTTGGACGATGTTACTAGAGTATCCATTTCAAATCTCTCATTTGTTTCTGTTTAACATTTTGACGACATTAACGGTGTCAATTTTCTATTATCGTCAAAGTCGTCTTACGAAAAGAGTTTTTTCATCTTTTGTCACATATTTGTTAGTTAAAAATATGTTCATATTTTCTAGCGTTTGTTTGCCGTGTGTAGATAATGTAACTGCACCTTATTAATTGTATGTTGTTGTTGTTGGAATTGGCGCATTACACTATCTCTACATGATTAATAGTTTTTGTTTTTATATTATAATCATCCCACGACGTTCACCTTAACCCATTTATGCATGTTGACAAATTGTTATTATAGCATATTTCTAACCTTCCATATCTGCCAAGTTGTGCCGAATTCGCGCCCATGATTTTTTTCTGGGAGCCGCAATATCCATTGGGTGTTTGCATTATATTGCATATAGGTGGGACCTTCGCAGTATAGTTTCTTCGCAGTATAGTTTAACTAATCTGATTCGATTAGTTAAAATACAATCAGGTGACATTACCCTTGTCAGCTAGTGTTTGTTTCCAACCGGCTCGACCACCCCCTTCTTGTTTCACCCCTGGGTTAGTGCGAAGCGTGCCAAGCTTACCTGTCTACTTCACAAAGACAAGCTTTGTAGTTCTTCTGAGTCTCACATGCTTTGCTTTATTAATCGCATTGAAAAAAAATGATAGAAAGCCGAAGACCAAACATTACAATGTTTTCGGGAGTATACAAGTAGATATTCACTCATCGCCCACTGACGTGAATTCCCAGGTCTGCTAATTAAAGAAACTCATTGATTCCTGTAAATTCAACAACAGGTCGTTTGCATGGAATTGGCGCATTATAATATTTCTATATTCAATCTATTATTATTTGTACTATTATTACTATCCCACGGGCCACGACGTTCACCTAATCAAAACCATGCGTTTTGATAAACGAATATTATTGCATGTCTAACCGACCATACAATAAAAAAAAAACCTGCTTGTACCCGAAGTGCACGGACTGAATAGCAACAATGGGCCGTTTTTCAATTCAAATTTATGCTTGTATTAATTGTCATCACTATCATTTTTCTTGGAGGGATATTTGTTGTGTCTTATTTGATTTTGTTGGGGTTATTAGTTTGCTCGAATCTTTCATATATCAGTCACCTCCTGCCCCCTGCACCCTGAATTGGTATTCAATGTGCCGAACTATGACAACATAATTATGCGTTACATAAAAAAGAACTTGGCCAGTGTCATCTCAAGTTTAGTGTTATTATAATCTTTAGTTCAAACACCCCAGGCTCAATTTTAACTACTAGAGTGCCAAGCTCGCATTTTTGCACAACACAATGCACACCAATTCCAGAACTTGGAGATTCCTGGCACTCAAAGTGTTTAGGTGGTCTCGTAACGTTGACGAACTCCTCAAAACTTATAAGATTCCAGAAATACCCATTTGTCCATCATGTGCACATGTCAAACGAGGTTATTAGTTCGTTATGAGTTATAATTATGTTTCAAGTGTCACCCACCAGAAAACCAGTTACGGATGTCGGGTTCCAATTCGGGAACTATAACTTACACGCACAAGCATGACATGTATGAATGTAAACAAATGATCGGGGTAGGGGACTACTTTAACATGCACATACATATAACCAGTAATGAGATTATCGATGTGCATTCTCCATATACCCCTTCCTCGAGTACTTGGTATCCCGGATAATCCAAGAAAACATGTTAATGTTAAGTTGCCAGTTTTCATTAGGAAGGACACACAGTGCGAGTTTCGAACCCCCCCCCCCCCCCCCCCTCAACAATAGTTATCTTGTTACGCCTCTTGGTGAGTACTTCGCGTGCCAAGCTAACATGTGTGCTACACAAAGACAATTTTGGAGTTTCATCAGATTTTCACATCCGAGAGCAAAATAGTAAATAATGACATGTTTGTTAGAAGTACAAAGGTAGGTAGGTATTACTCATCGCCCACTGACGTGGATTCCCAGGTCGCCCGCTTAAAGAAACTCGTTGGTGCATGTAAGTTCCAAAAGAGGGGCACTAGCCTTTATTAAGTACCAAATGGTATGATACATGGCCATATTCGGGAAGACAGCTCGTATTCTTGAAGGGAACCACCACTCAAGAATAATATTCTTAGAAATGAAATGTAATAGTCGTAGTAGTCCATTCAACCAAGTTTAGAACAATTGGTTCCCAGACAAATTATATGATTTGAAAACCCGCCACGATACGTTATGAATTGCTAACTGGTCTGCAAACAAAGACTAGTCCGTTGTCTGTAACGCACGCTTCTACCGTGCCTCTAGTGTATCAAAACGTGCTCAGGTATAGAATTTGGCGCACTCAAAATAGGTTTCCGCCCATGAAACTATTGGCCTTGTTAGTTCCGTTAATTTCGGTAATTAATTGTTTCGTTTATGAATAACACAACCCTTCGAAAAGTGATAATTTAGACTTCACAGTTTGATATGCATGCTGTGAGAGACAATTAATATAATGTACATAATACATTAATCATAATGCAACTAATTTGCAAGAATGATTCCCTTTTGTTTTTTGTTGCAAACATTGACAGATGGGTGGGTCTTGAGAAAGATATTACCAATTAGTCATATCAAGAATTCACATAATTTACTTAAATGTACATCATATTAATGTGTCGCGGATGCCATGACGTAATAACACTCTGGTAATGTAAACATATAACCTCAACGTTATGAATGTTATTTGAAGTTCATATTGGGTAAATTTGTGGTATAATTGTATCCACCATTATATTGAAATTCAATGCTTGTATCAATTATAATGGTAACTGGTTATTATTTCTAACAAAACAAAGAAATAACATAGAACATACAACTAGGATGAATAATAACTATCTGAATAATTATGGTCATAGCACCAACTAATTTAAGTGTATTAATACTTGGCATAATATTAGTAAAACTATTAGCAAATAATATGTATGCTATTATAATTTGAATCATCATTAGTAATAATACTCATTAGTTGAATATACCATAGCTTCATAAACAAAACGAAATTGATTTATTTAATTTAATGATATGATTGCAGTTATTACGAATTGACACCTATCCTAATGTGCAAACAGTCTCCTTATACTCATTGAGGTGTTGTGGCACGATGAGGTAAGCGCTTGACTTCTAATCTCGGGACCCGAAGTCGAACCCAATTGATTACCCGGCATTGTATGTCCTTCATCAAGGGCATCTAAATCCACGTAGCTGCTATCTTCCCATGAGTATATATGGATAATTTGTTGGGGGTTAAATAAGTATGTCGCGCCATATAAAGTAGAGCTGATTGAGCTAGTTTGCTTTAATGGGAGTTGAGATGGTGTACAAGATAGTTGTGCGGGTTTGAACCGTCCCTGTGGACCAAGATTAATAATGCGCCTCTGATAGGGCTCCGAGATAAATTGAGCTCTATAACTGCGACAATATTATTACATTATTAGTATAATTTTTAGTATATGGTAACATACAACATAGTATAACAGGGCTGGTACCGTTCTCATTAAAACTCAACTTTAGTCACTAATGCTGTTTTTCATCATTCAATAATGAAATGTATAATTCCGTTTTGCTCTTATGGTACGAAGATATCGGAGTGATTAAATTAGAGGGCAGTTTTTTAATCAAATAATAGTAATACAAGACACGTTAAACCTTTACTAAATAAATGAAAATGTTGAATGTCATATTTTGCAAAAATATTGATTCAATAGAGAAATTATAAAAAAAAAATTACACATTATTTTGGTATCAAAAGTATGGAAGAGTGCAGGACCTATATTGCAATGATAATATGTTTAAGTATCTCAGTCGTTTCTGAACGATTGTGATCAAACAAGTGTTGGTATGGGTAGATTAGCTTTATCAACTATAGATTCCTATTACCTCGAACATTGTAATCGACATTTCTCAAGATTTATCTATACTGTGGATGTATGTTTGACATTAATGCTGCTTTCATTTTGAATATACAAAAATAGATAAACATTTCAAAACATTTACTGTATTTACGACATGCACACATTCCAAATACTCTACAAATTGAGTATGTCTGTAACATATTCTGCATGTACTTATTATATTTTCCGCCTGTTTTCAATGATCACAGCAAAATGGATCCTTTATAATCCTCACGACCCTACATATCTTCATGTAATCCTTAAAACTTAAAAACTCTTATATGACATACATTACCTGGAGATTTGTAAGAAAAAGCATTGACGTTGTTATTTTAACTACATCCATCAAATTATGTACGATTTTATATTTACATCACCGACTGTTTGATTACCTTTATTTTCCTATAAATGAATGTATATTGTGCATAGTATTATACATTGTATTTTACTATTCTTACCCTCCGTGTGTATTGTATTGGGACTTAATTAATAGAGTACTTAATGCATTTTGGAAAGTATAGTATTACTTAAAACCAACCAATACACAATAAAGTAAGCAATGCACTAATCATGATGTGTTCAAAATCGATGCAAGCAAGGACATTAATATTCAAGTCAATATCTTGCATAAACCGTCGTTATGTTAAAGTTTTGAAACGACGCGTCGTTTCAAAACTTCACCATAACGTAATCTTGACAAGTATAATATGTAATGTCATTGATTGATGAAGTAAATTGAAAGAAATTTAAATGAATTACATGCACACATCATAACAGAACCTAGGACAACTGTTTAGAGGCCCTCTTTATTTAAAACATATTTTCACACAGATGTGCGTCGTCATTATATCATTTAAAATACACATTTAACGTGTCTACTTGCCACTACATCGATTTAGTTTCTTGAATGCATTTACAAATGAGCTTTACCTACCTTTTGAAGCACAATAAGGTCAAATTGAATTAAATCTGATTTGGTTTGTATCTAAATGAAACATATGCCATGGTTTATGTCAAACATTTCTCACTACTGTTATTTAACAACATAGTTTTAGTTTGGAATAGTTTTTGAACTTTGAATACGTACGTTCCAAAATAGCGCCCCACCAGAATCAATTATCAATATATACCACATATTACACGTATTATCAATTGTTATCGAAATAAGCACTGGAAGCAAAACAAATACTAACATTTGGAACAACTATGAATATATTTACCGATGTTGGTTTCGCAGGAACTCGAACCCAAGGTCGTCGGATACCTAGGCCAGGTCTCTTACGTATGATAAGTGTTACAATATAACGAAATCCAGATTGTTTGTCTTTTCAATGGCCAATTTTTGAGAATTTGTGTTACTGTATCGACTGTACAGCAGCAGTGTTATTGTGCAATGGTGGACACGATGTTAGAGACAAATCAACAAATTCCACTGATTCCAATATAGCCACCAAATAAAATGTATTTGTTATCACGTAAATAATGTGATCACAGTGTCACGTATCGAAATGATATTTACGATGATGATATATATGATCAACCAAGTCATAGTCGTGTGTTCAATTATGTCAATTTCCGAAGTGTTTAGGAGCATTAAGACGTATAAACCAAACAAGGTGAAACCACCTTCGAAAGTAATCCAAACTTTGAAACGCGGTAAGTGTGGGTCCTGTAATCTGCCCGTTGCAGCCTGCAGGTGTGCGTAGATAAAGCGGACGATTTACGCCCCAAACTTTAGCAGAAATCGGAGCGACAATCCAGCATACAGCGCATCAAACTTTGAAAGAAATGTTGAAATCAAAATACGATTCCCGCACTCTTATGGAGCCTTATGATAACACCCTGAATACGTCATCATAACATAGCATTAACCCCTGAGTACTGGACCCACGATTTCTTGGACTGAGGTCCATTGATAACGTATGGTATCACAACACTGATTGGCCTTTAAAGGGTTCACATACAAATACAGACGAAGGGATGTTCCATACAAAGTGGCAGCCAATCAGGTCATTGGTAGGTGACGTATATATGTTAATTATACCCAAGTTCAACTTTGCCAAATATGGACGGGGAAGAGAAATGCAAACAACGTCTTCCTTCCGTGCTCGCTGTTGCATGTAGACGCTATGCATAGTGTTATTCGTTTCCTTTTCATAATTCCATCGCCAACTGAAATATATTAAAGTGTTTCATTAACATGACTCTTTCCACAAAAATAACGTTTGAGACTTAGATTATATTACATTTCTTTGTACCATTCTTGATATTGCGCTTGTCTTTGCGAAATGAAACAGTAACCTAGTGAAAACAGAGACAATTCATGTTTGATGTTATCTCAATCGTTCGCGTGAAGTCACTGAATTCAGATACTCTTGACACTACAGCTGGAAACCGTTTATACATGCTCTTAGATTAAATCTTATATATATTCATGATCATTAAGACATTTGACAATTCAAAACCCATTTCATTATTATTTCTCCATGAGCATGATAAGCCAAACAACAAGATACCAGAGAAGTGTGAAAGCTGCAAGTGAGTTTGAATTGTACGAAATTATTGGATCACTTTAATGTATGCGTGAGGCAGGGCAAACCCTGGCCTGAATTTCAATGTATTTATATAATAATTGCCTAGGAACATGAATGATGGTAATACTCCCACAGTCTTAAACCTGTCTGGTAGTAAATACATATATACTATCCGTAACAATGAACATGGGTTGAATCATTGCATCCCAGGTGTCCATAACACATGTAAGCACCAGTTATATGCATCTTGGCTGGAATTCTCCCCAAGGAGTCGAAAGAGTATTTCAAATACAGGTTAACGCTCTGTGTTTTTGTTTCGATTACCAATGTAATACAAACGTGGTAAGGCGCAACGAAATGATGACTTACCATATTAGGCTCCATACTGTACATATTTAAATTATTTCCGTGTATTATTGTGTTATATTTTACATGTTTTAGAGGGATATGTATATACTCTTGACGGTATTGATTATTACATACAATACAGGCCAGCATGTGACATATTTTCTGTTATTTTTTAATTTCTGTATGGGTGTATGGGTTCCCTTTAATCCGTAGTTGAAGTCACGTTACATACATTATGATGTGCAAAGCCATATCCTCCTACACTGTGTGTTCTCAAACACTTAATATTATGGTCTATCAGATTATGTTTAGTTGAACTTGAATGTAGTATTGGGGGCATGGCGCCGTCTGCCTGATTGTTCGGGAAGGGGGGGGGGGGGGGGGGGGCAGGCGAATATTCAGGGGTTGAGGGCACACCTTATGTATTATATTTCACAGATGTTGCCTTTATGAATGCACTGACTTTGTAAAATTATTGGGGGCACTACCCCCCCCCCCCCCCCCCTCATGGTAGCAACGCCACTGTGTACTATTGAAGGTGTCGCACGGGTGGTTGGAATGAATTTGAGGTTAGTTAAGTTTAATTCAATATTTTTTTTTTACAGAACGCCTACAGCCTCAAATAGGGAGAACAATTGTACTGAAAGCATTGAAATTATGCAAACAGTATTCCAAAAGGGAGCAACCTCGGTCTAATTTATTATCTGACTCATTTATTTACTGCGGTTATGAACCAGCATACCATTACTTCTGCGCATTGTATACAATCGCGTCGTGTCTAGCTCGCTGTTGCATGTAGCGCTGTGCACAGTGTTATTAATTTTCTTTTCATAATTCCATCGCCAAGTGAAATATATTAAAGTGTTCCATTCAGTGGCGGATCTACGGGGGGGGGGGGGGGGGAGGGGTTAGGGGGTTTAACCCCCCCCCCCCCCCCCCACCACCCTTGGGCTGCCAAGTGAAAATGTTTCAGTTCAAAATAGCAACAAAAAAATCGCCGCTTCGCGGCTCGTGGACGATACTCCGCATCGTCATTGGGTCAACCCCCCCCCCCCCCCCCCCTTAGCAAAAAGCTACATCAGCCCCTGCCATCAACATGAACTTTTCCACAAAATTTATGTTTGAGACTTCAATCATATTACAGTTTCATTGTCAGATTATTGATAACGATATGTGCGCTTTTCATTCCAAAGCAATACAGTAACATAGTGAAAACAGTGACAATCCATGTTTGATTTTTATCTTAATCGTTCGCGTGAAGTCGCTGAATTCAGATACTCTTGACTATACGGTCGGAAACCGTTTATACATGCTCTCAAATTTAATCTTATATAAATGTATGTTTATTAAGACATTTGACAAATCAAAACCCATTTCATTATTATTTCACCATGAGCATGATACGCCAAACAACAAGATACAAGAGAAGTGTGAAAGCTGCAAGTGAGTTTGGTTGAAATTATACAAAATTAATGGCTCACTTTAATGCATGCGTGAGGCAGCGCAAACCCTGGCCTGAACTTCAATGTTTTTATATAATAATTGCCTAAGAACATGACGGATGGAATAGAAATATTCCCACACTCTTAAACCTGTCTGGTAGTAAATACCTATGTATTATCCGTAACAATGAGCATGGATTGAATCATTGCATCACAGGTGTTCGTAAAACATGTAAGCACTATGTATCTTGGCTGGAATCCTCCCAAAGTAGTTGAAAAATAGTATTTCAAATACAGGTTAACGCTCTGTGTTTGTGTTTCGATTACTAAGGTAATACAAATGTGGTAAGGCACAACAAAATGATGACTGATCATATTAAGCTCAATACTATACATTATTTCAATGTACAATGTATTATTGTTTTATATTTTAGAGGGATCTTGGCGGTATTGATTATAACATACAGCCTTGGAAATAATAATTAGACCAAGCACTTTTTGCTGAATTGTTGAGATTGTTTACACTATTTTTTCACTTTTATGACATTTTAAAGAAACAAAAGTTCATAAGATATCAAAGGGGGTATAGTCAATGGGATTAAAAGTTCCTACAGCAGAAGTTATGTCTTGATTTTGATGAAAACATGAATTGCATGAATAATTGCGTGGATTTTTACCATAAAAAGGTATGGGTTTTATACACACGTTTTCACGCATACTGGGACATTTTATAATTTTTTTTCTGTAAGTAGTGCTTATATCTAGGAAATGTCTTTCATTATGTGTGGAGCTTGTTTATGAGTAAATTAATTCTTGATTTGAGTTGCCAAGTGAAAGTCAATTGCTCTTATCAAAGATGAAAGACCAGGTGAAGATGGCCTCTATCCTGGTACATTGATAAAGCACAGGCAGTCAGCATCCAAATATTATTTGCTCCCCAACAGCGTTTTATGCCACTTTGCAACTCTCACCACGAATTAAAGTGCTAATACAAGTCACACTAGGAACTAGAGAGACCTTTCTATGGTATGATCACAATTTACAGCAAAAGAACATCAAATTGTGCACATTGTATTTAAAAATGTATATAAAACCAATGCCTTCAAAGGGGTAGTTTAGTTTTGGTAGAGAGGGCGCTGCACATCACAATATTTTTGTGAGGTAATGAAAAACTGAGTGTCGAATTTGAGAGAAAATGCAATTTTAATGGCAGAATAAACTTTATTTGGTCAAAATCGACCCAGAAACGGCTGAAATATCAATAAATATATCTGATCTTATAATTATTTGGGGCCCAAATAATTAGATGATTTTTTCAAAAAAAAAAAAAAAATGCTTGCACTTTTTCAAAAATTTTCAAAAGCGTTTTTTAAATAGTTGCTGATGATCTCTCTATTTAATCATTATTTCAATAAAACATCACATGCATAATTTTGTATGAAAAATGGTTGAAACCAATGCCTTTCTAGAAAGCGCCCTCTTGTGTTTTAATGGCTCTTTTTGAATGATAACAGGCTTTTTACTTAGTCGTTTGTAATTTTGTATACCTTTCGAGCATGGTAGAGTTATAAATATTAGTTTATAATGTTACTGTCCAGGTTTGGTTACTAAAGTTCAGCCTTACCAAAACTGTACTACCCCTTTAATGTACTTGTAAGGAATGGACAAAATCCATACAATTAGTTAAACATTAATGTTTTTAATCAAATTGAAGGCAGAAAATATGTGGCAGGTATCACCAACACAATTGACCATACCCCTTTTGGTATGTCATTTAAGGCCCAGTCCCATACTGACGATTATCACGGCTACTCGCAACGACTCGCAACGATTTACTAGAACGAATCGACTCGATTTAGCCACGATTTAACAACGAATTGGGAATAATTATACGGCGATTCAAGACGAATATTCGTTCTTCGTCGTTGTTCGACAAGTCAGTTCGTCCTTCTTTTGTCTTTAACCATTGCGGTAGAAAAATCGTGGCAGAAAAAAAGTTGTGTTCCCATAGTGGCGTTTTTACGGCGACTCGCAACGAATTATCATTCGTGGAGAAAATCGCTTGAGTCGTCGCGAGTCAATGTAGTTCGTTGCGAGTCGTTGTAATTCGTTCGTCGAACCGTTGCGCATCGCCAAGAACGCCATGAATCGTGTTAGTACAACGAATGTTTTGAACCGGTTCAAAACTATCGCCATGTCGCAACGATTTCTTCACATGTTTTATCGAACAATCGGGCAGTGCACAATATGAACAATCGGACTGTTTGAGTCAGTTCCATGGGCGTAGATCTGTCATTGATACCATTCAACAGGGGGATGATCAATTAATTCGCCCCCCCCCCCCCCCCCCCCCTCGTGATGAATAGGTATTACGTAAGTCTCTACGCCCATGGACAGTTAAAAAACGGAAAGCGGCGATCTACACAACGAAGCGATACAAGTCGCAACGAATTGCAACGATGTGGAACGACTTGACACGAATATGCAACGGTAAATACAATGCTTTTTGGTGAAAATCGTCGTGGCGTGGCGATTGTTTTGAACAGTTGAAGACGGCGATTTTGGTTCCACTTTCACGATTTTCTTCACGATGCGCAACGGTCTTGGGGGAAGAACCGATAACACGATGCAACACGACCTAATCGATTTTCTCGACGAATGTCAAATCGTTGCGATTCGCCGTGAAAATCGTCAGTATGGGACTGGGCCTTAACAAATTTGTCTTTGAAATATTATAAAATGAACAAAATAGCGTGAAACTTCCAACAAATTGATCAAAAAGTGCTTGGTCTAATCATTGTTGCCAAGGCTGTATACTGCAGTCCAGCATGTGACATAGTTTGTTATTTTTTCTTTATGGGTGTTGGTTCCCTTTAATCCGTGGTTGAAGTCACGTGACACACATATGATGTGCAAAGCCATATCCCCCTACACTTTGTATTCTCAATCACTTACTATTATGGTCTATCAGATTATGTTTAGTTGTACTTGTATGTAGTATTGGGGGCATGGCGTCGTCTGCCTGATTGTTTGGGAAGGGGAGGGGGGGGGGGGGGGGGCAGGCGAATTATCAGGGGTTGAGGGCACACCTTATGTATTATATTTCACAGATGTTGCCTTTATGATTGCATTGACTTTGACAAATTATTGGGGGCACTTACCTACACCCAATCCCCCCCCCCCCCCTCCCCCTCCCTCATGGTAGCAACGCCACTGTGTATTATTGAAGGTGTCGCATGGATGGTTGCAATGAATTTGAGCTTAGCTTAGTTTTATTCAACAAAATTACTTTTCTAAAGAACGCCTTAAGACTGACATTAGGGTGAGCAATTATACTAAAAGCATTGAAATCGTGCAAGCAGGAATTTCAATAGTGAACATACTCGGTCTTATTATCCGTACTGCGGTTATGAACCACCACACCGTTACTAGTGCGCGTGATGTTTACAGATTACAGATATTCTAGGACTCTACCAGTCAGTGACAGTGCACTATACATAACAAAGAACTTTGTTCCAAAGGCGCTAAATTACCTTTCCATATAAATTGCGTTCATGACATCACAACATTACTACTATCTATCTGAAATACACATTTCAGAAAAAAAAATACAACGTCAACATTACAATACTTAGAGTATATTTTAATTTTCATATAGGCATTTGTACAAAGTTGGTCAAGGAAACCTCCTTTTTTCAAAATTGAAAAAGTGGATTTAGCGCATTTTGGGCATTACGCCATGCCAATACATCCCAGTATACAGTGATGCATAATGTAGGCCAACTCTTGTTGTAAGGCATCATCTCGTTTCATTGATACATCATCTAGAATTGGGGGAATCTAAGAACCCTTGCGTGTAAAAGGCGAGGTTGTATCTGCTTCCGAATAGTTTGAGTATGGTACAGAAACAAACTGCTATTAACCTAAGTTTGCCATATCATCATCATTTGGATAAGTATTAACTGGTATGGTAGTATTATTATTGGTTTCATTATCATCATTACCATCATCATCATCATCATTTTCATCATCGTCATCATCATCAGCATCATCATCATCATCATCATCATTTTCATCATCATCATTATTATCTTTATTACAGCGATGTTCGCTGCATATATTCCTGGTTTGTTCACAATTTCATATTTCAAAGAAACGTTATGATACAATAACCCTTTTCTATTTTGTATCCCATGTATGTATATTCATCCTAGGTTGTTTGTAGTATGTTTTCCTTAGCGGTCTTGAAAGCAACTATTATAAACAACAAAGTAAAACAAAAGTACAGTCATATTTCATATTGTCATTAATAATTTACATGTATTGCACATTCATATTGTAATATCCTCATTTCCTCCAACAATTTCCACATAGTAATACAAAACAAGATGTATGATACTACACACACATTGCAAGTAATGCAAAAGTCTTATAACAGTTGTAACACCACTTAAATATAGGACAACAAATGTTTAATAACACATCATTAAGCAAATATATATTATACCATACTAAACAAAGAAAAACACATCAACATACTGCATACAAGTGTATAACCATATAATAATGATGAGAACAACTGTATATGTATCATCATTTCTTTCATAAACCACTTAGCAATATACATCGGAACATACTACAAATCCCCAGTAGGAAATGTATGTAAATTTTACGCCAAATCAAGAATGTTGTGGATAACCACATTGTTTGAGATAATCATATCATCGAGTGTCAGACTACATACATTATTTTCATAATCGAACAAGTGTTAAAGTGGGAATGTCCCCAGTTTCCACATGCAAGTTTACATTACAAGATACATGATGTCTGGAAACCACCGCTAGATGGCGGCAAAGCAAGTGTGTTCAGTTTATTGTAGAGTGATCTGTCACAGTCGAGTAGTGCATATCAACTCATCCAGTACAGTTTTGGAATCGCAGTCGGTGTGGCGCCACCTATCAGGCTAGGACCGTATAATTTACAATTAGTCCGAGAGGGAAATCAAATCAGCACACTTTTGAACTTGGGAGAAAAGCAGGTTTCCTTGTCGAACTTTGCCGGAATATGTACATTAAACGTCACTGTTTATTGTGTAATTGGTCCTAAAATTGTGATTACTAGTAAGCTACGTTGCTTTCCAAATCACTCATGTAATTAACGCAATTCGTTTAGAAAATGGGTTTAGCTCCTTTTAGAACTAAGCTGTTCACATGTAGGTATATCACCTACCCGTTTTTAAACAAGAGCGTAGATAGTGACAATGAAACAATTAGGCATATCACCTACCCGTCATATGCCTACATAGAGGCATCGGAACACATTCTGGGATTGAGAGGCAAGCATTCTAATCCGCATAATATTTAAGACCCAATGAGGGTTTCCCATTGTTCAGCTGCCAGATACATTCACTGAAGTTCTTTCCACTGACGGGCGAAACAAAAACAAAACATTCGCGATACGACATTGGCGAAATTTATGTGAAATATAAATATACAGTTTGTGGTATATATACGACTCTAAGCAAACGCATGATCGGCAATTATGCAAACACAATAACTAAGATTCGGATTCAGCATGATTCTTATTTGTGTAATAACCAATATGAATTAAATCATACAGATACTCATTCCCGCATTACCATGTACATGCCAAATCATCATTAGTATAACACCCATGAATGCCTACACCATTGTACTTAACATTATATTAACAATCCATCAGTCGCATTATAATACCAAAACATTTGTGTTTTAAAGAAAAGTAAAATTAATCCAGGTTACAAAATTATAATTCCTTTGTTGGGTTATGAAGTAGTTACTAATTTCCAGTTACATGTACAATTTATCCTTACCTAAATTCACCATCTTATATCCATATTAAAATAATTATGTATGTATTGATGTTCATGTATTATAATGTAGAAAAGTAAATAATACGAACATAATTATATACATTATGTACAAATGTATACCTCCACAATGCGCGTAATGGACGTTAGATCAATTTGCAAATGAACTGCAGGGATGTTTACACCTTGACAGCATATGCCAACAGAGTCGATGAATTGTGTTTTTCTGTGATCCATTATGTCCACTCAAAGATGGGCAAAAGTTCCAAATTAACTTGATACCCTTTCCCTTAGAGATTCTGAAATCTGTATCTAGTCTTTGTACATAACCCATCCGGTTTCCGTAGTCAAGGGATTGCAAATAGATATCTAGCAATGTGTTGCCATATCTTTGTACATAGTTGAAAAGCTCCCAGGGAGATTGTTAAAGGGGTATTCCGGGCCTGATAAAACCATTCGTTATTTGAATAAGCAGAATAAGAGGCATAATTGGTGAAAATTTGATCAAAATCAGACAAGAAACACGGGCGTTATACCTATTTGAACATCATGTAGTAATGAGCGATCGTTTCAAAATTGCCGCCATATGCAACATCATTGACGAGCAACTCGCCATGGCTTTAGTACATGAAAATACACTTATTTCTCATTTTCGTTGCTAAAAATTAATTTTCTCTGCTTGTTTTCACGAATTCATAGAAGAATATTGATGGGTCAACCTCTTTGGAATTTATAAGCTCATACATTTGCTTTGTTATTAAGAAAATTTTAATTTTGTAAAATTTCCATGTAGAAGTCAAAATGGCTGCAGCTCGCAAGTGACGTCACGATCGATAGCAATTGCAAACGATACTAAAAATCGGAGTAAAGTTCATCCTGTCATAACTTTTTTATTGCTCTACCGTTTTGGCTCAGATTTTCGATCATGATTCTTCATATTCACTTCATTTTAAAGCAAACATCACATTTCTGGGCTGGAATTCCCCTTTAAAGTTAGATATTTAAATCATAAATATCTTCATAACAAAACTCATTCATGCTTATATTCGGAATACAAAATAATACAACAAGGTTATTGAGACCAACCAAAGCTCTCTTTAAGTTGTGTCGATATTGATATGTTTCTATATCCCTTAACTTATACAAGTCTAATATGAAGCCACGTAGCTAGCAAACCAATTTATATATAAAGACAAAATACAAAGCGAAAAAAAAATGAAACAAATAATGTTCATATTCATATAGGCATGCGTACAAAGTCGAATAAATAAGTACAATATTGTCCACAGTTAATATTCAAGTCGATTTCGTGCATTTTTATAATAGAAACGCAAACTTGTTATATACATACACATAATGGTTAAAATACGTAACAAAGATGCTAAGCAAATTATAAAAAAACACATAAATAAGTAAATACCTAAAATTCAAAGACGTGAATAAACAAATACATAACAAGCTGCTAACAATCCGATATACAAATACATACATACAAATTTACATACATCACAGGCATATCAAGATCTGCTGTTACAACTTGCAATTCAATGAACTGGGTTAACCGTTTCCCTGGTTTATGCAATCCCCTCATACATAAATAAAAACATTAACAAATACATAGATTAGATGCATACTATACAGGCGTAAACACCTATTGTGAGCAATCGCAATTCGATGCACTGGCCTAACCCGTTCCCTAGTTTCTGCAATCCCAACGGAGTTAATTCAGGGCCCACCATAGTCTCGTATGCAATAGGTTAACATGAATACTCGTTGACGGTGGGGATGGTTACGACCGGTTATTTTTGTGGTCGACTAATAAAGTGCCCGTTGATGAATAATTTAGACACACAAATACATAGTCTATGCGCAGATTCGTAATTATTGAAATGCGCACATGTTTTTAAAAAAACAATATATATATATATCACACATACATATTAAGACATCGCAATTCAATGAATAGGGTAAACCCGTTCCCTAGTTTCTGCAATCCCCATGGAGTTACAAAAGGGTCCACAATAGTCTCGTTTGCAATATGGTCACAAGCATACTGGTTGACATGTGACATTAACTACATTATGTTCTCATTTTCGCATTTGATTAATCAGCCATTCTATGATCCAGTATATTGAGAGTGTGTTGGTAATCGTAATGGCAGAATAAACATTATACAGGGTGGCCCACCAAAAACTGAACGAGACACTTCCTAAAATAAAGTAACAGAATGATTATATCCATCGGATAGGGTGTCTTTTCCAATGAAGAACGATTCCAAGTTTTTGTTTGAGAGCGCTCTGAGTGACACCATGTCAGGTTTCCACTTGTGACAATTTGTATCAAGTCAGTGCCTGATAAATTGCACTTTCTGCCCGTCATAGCATCGAACAACGAATAGTACGCGCGCCATTATCCGTGTGCATGCAGGTGTGTATCGAGAGAATGGGCATAGTTGTTCGATGCTATGACGAGCAGGAAATACGATTCATCAGGCACTGACTTGGTAAAACGCAAATGGAAACCAGACATGGTGCACAATCACAGCGCCCTAAAAAAAACTACACGACCACATTGACTATTCTTGGTATTGGTTTTCATGGGAAAAGACACCCTATCCGATGTACATAATAATGTTGTAACTTTACTTTGGGACTACCCCGTTCCGTTTTGGGGGCCATCCGGTAAATAACAAACGCATATTAGTGCGCGTTTTGTATTCTACAAAGTTAGATATTACCACTGCGTGTATATAACAAACACATGTTATTGCGCGTATTGTATTCTACAAAGTTAAATATTACCATTGTGTGGCAATAATCCATTCAGTACTGGTATCGATCATACTCGGAATGGGTCCAATGAGAAAGTACGTATTAAAACGCATTGATGCGGTTATTTCCCCTCTTCGGTGAACATTGTGATAATAATACCCACATATCACAGGGCTTACATTGGAATGTGGAATGCAAGTTAAAGGGATAGTTGAGTTTTGGTAGAGAGGGCGCTACACATTACTGAGATAATGAAAAACTAAGTGTACAATTTGAAAGAGCATAATATTTTAGTGACATAATAAACTTTATTTGATCAAAATTGGTTCAGAAACGGCTGAAATATTCATAAACGTAACCATTTGTAATATATGTGGGGCCCCACAAATATTGGCTAATTTTGAACCAACCGTTACAAATTAAAACAAAAATGCTTCTTCTTTTCAACAATTTTCAAAAGAAGTTTTTTAATAGTTGTTGATTATCTCTCGTTCTAATGACTATTCTTACGAACCCTCAGATGCACACTATTTTATTTAAAATGGTTTTAACCAATGGGGATTTAGAGAGCGCCATCTTGAGTTTGAACGCCTCTGTTTGAATGATAAAAGGCTTTTTACTCAGTCGTTTGTGATTTTGAATTCCTTTCAAGCATGGTAGAGTAAGGTCTATAACTATTAGTTTGTAATGTGATGGTGCAGGTTTTGGTTACTAAAATTCCGTTTGACCAAAACTGTACTCTCTTTACCAGAACTCAACTATCCCTTTACTGTTTGATGAATTATCGCATCAAGTCACCTAACTAGAAAGAACACAGTGTGCCACAGTGTGAACACAGTGTGAATACATATGTTTCAAAGTGTAGACCAAATGCGGTGCTAAAGTGGACTGTGAACACACTGTGAATACACCGTAAAACACTCTTAATATACTGGGAAGACACAGTGAACACACTGTGGAATTGCTGAGATACGTTTACGACACACTGCGAACTCAGGCAATTTTACACTGTGGCGACAATGCGCTCACCGTGTATTCAAATTGTTAGTTGATTTTCACAATATAAACACGCTCAAATGTATATCACTATTGCCCACACAGTGAAACACAATGTGTTCCCATGGTGATATTTCCTTTAGGGTCTACTGTGCATGTGATATTTTCAGAAATGTAATACTAACGCATTATCGTCACATCGCGACACACTACTACTGTGGCATACATGGCAGGGAATTCACAAACAGCTGCACGGATTTCTCTTCCCGTTTTCTGAAGATTCCACAGACCACCGTAGAGCCGATGAAGGGACATGCACTTGCCAGAGCGATGGGAGACATGCTTCCTAAAGCGAGGTGTTTGTGGTGTGACGATGAGGCTTGGCTCATAGACGTGTGATGTGGAAATCTTCTCGGAGACAAAGCAAAGTCTAAAGAAATAAGACAATAATTATTGTAAACTATTGTCATCAGTGGGCTATAAATGCTATGCAGATACTTAGCAAAGGAAAATTAGACATCAAATTAATAGTACAATTTTTCCCCTGCTATAAGTGCATGATTTGTCATCTAAATGCAATACCCTTCATAACAAAACAAAACATAAACAAGGTTACTCTTTACTTATATTATTGGGCGTCTGTAATTTGTTATCATTTACTTATCACATTTGTTATTGTGTTCGTATTTTCCATACATACCGACATGGTTTATTACCACTGTTTCTACTACTGACTCACTTTTACCACTGTACACAGTACGTGGCGTATAGAGTGGGCTGGGTGATGTGGCTAGGGGCCGTGGGAGGGGGGGGGGGGGGGGTGGGGGGCACGCCAACTATTGGGAGACCACAAACTATGTCTTTTTTATTTGACTTATTTTAACATTGCATGTTTTCAAATGATATGATCGCGTGTCTGGATACACAATATCATGAAGGCTACGAAGCATGTTCAGCATCAATAACAAACACATACATAGTGTAATGTAGATGTGATGATATCCAACCTTGGAAATATATAGTACCAAACATATAGATCTAGTAACACATGATTGCCACAATATACTAATCATACATGTCTCATCGAAAACAACAACATTACGATTATACTACTAGTAATACGTCATAGGCTATGATCAATACGAAAACTTGCATCTAGTTCGAGGAGCAATACATGAACCGCATGTGTACATTGTGACATTTCTCAGAAAAAAATGGTACGAAATAAATCATGCAGAGGGTAAGCTATTCTAGCACATGATTTTAATTGATAAGACAATCTCATAAGAACATGTGTACAAAAGGATATAATTATAACGAACAATATAAGTTTTAGTTCATCTTTTCATGAATGACGAAATTTATATTTCAACATTTGTTTAACCTGCCTTTGCAATATATTGGAGTTCCGATTTTGTACACCAGGTTCCAATACACAATGTGTGAGGTTGTCTAAATAATTGTTAATAAAATATCACCGTAAAATGACGCACCAATAATAGTTGTAACATATGTCTTGATCACTAAACATAAATACATTATAATGATTGTGCTTTTGTTTTCTATCTCGTAGCAATTTATTGCATAATGAATAATCAAACGTGACAAATTTAATTACAAATCAAATATCATATCATTGAGGAATGCGGTATCTGAATAACAGTTTGCATTCCAATGAATACTCACCATAACGTTCACCTGTATAGCGCCCCGTGGCTGATGGAGGTGTCTCAGGTGTGTGATCAGTCTGCCGTTGTCTGCTACATCACACCACAGGATGCTGCAACATGAATAAACAATGCGCACTGTGTGAGTATCATACAAATATATGCACATATATATGTCTTGTACGTGATCTATAACGGTTATAAAAACATTATAAAGACGGTTATAATAACCGTCTTTATAATGTTTTTCATTTGAACATAAATAAATGGGTCGTCATTTATCAAGTATTATTTGAAGGATTACATAGAATAAATATTCACAAGTATAGCTCAATTGATACAAGGAAATGCTGTTGTTTTTAAGTACATGAACATGATATAGGCCACTTGTCAATGAGTTGGCATGTACACATATAAAACGATAACAAATCAGATGTTGCATGATCTACTCTGCGTAAAACAAATTTAGAGCATGATATGCTAACTTAGCATACAACTTCAATATTGATGAATTGTATTGCTTACTCAGGAGAAGATTCATATGCACATGGTTTTCCCATTTGTTTTCTTAAAAGCAGATATATGCAACGCAGTCATGGTATTTGTTTATGTAATGTTCTGTCCTTATTAGACTGTGCTGTTGGAATACGAATGACGCTTAAAATAAATGTGCAGTTGGTTTAGTGCTTGAAATTCAATCGATTTGTTATGCTTGAAAGTAGAGCAAATAAATTAAATGTCTATCTGATCTTTGTATAAATGTGTATATTATACGCCCCTTATCAACCTATACACAATGATACAGAGCATAATCATATACTAACACATGTCTATTTAATTTTTGTTTCATATTTAAACAGGCCTATCTTGTGAGTGCATTGCTGTCTTAACAAGGGCCCCGCATCGAATAAATCACATGTATACAGTAATATTGACAAATTACATTCAACACAGCAAGACAAGTAAATCGTGAAACGAATCTAAACACAGGCACATACAAGCAGTATCAACAATTATAAGTTTAAATATAGCCGGCATAAATAGTGTAAACACGGTTAGTTGTTTTGGTAAAATAATTATTTAATTCAAAACATCCGATTCAGAGTGTGCTTATAAATGTGTACAGTTCGCTGTACACCATACTAAGAACTAGGTCAAGTTCACATGTAAGACACATTGCTTGCATTCCATTGATGGTAAATCTACCGATGCATTGGCGTTACGATTCGTACGCTACTATACTTGCCATTTGCATCGTATAAAGTACACACACACACACAATGATTTATCACATTGATAAATGTTCGGTTTGCCAAAATGCACGGCATATGATATCCTACCTCTGAAACTATAGTTAAGTGTATTATGGAATATTATAATTGCTTTCTATCCAGTTTGGTATTTGTTGTGTCTATTTAAAGGGAAAGTATTCTGGATACGACAACAATGGTTAAAATTATTGCACGAGAACACATTTGTACGATATAACTAAGTAGAATAACTATGCACCTTTTTGAACCCGGGATTGTTTTGTATAACTTCATTATACGCTCTCCTTTCAATATAATATTATTGCGATCTAAAACACATGGACAATACTATTTCATGAAAATAAAACATTTCGCAAAATACCATCCGAAAAACATAAACAAAATGAACATATTAATATAAACACAGTCTTCATTATCAATATTTGCAAATGTACAAATCAAAACAGGCCGTGAACACTCACTTTATTCTCCACATAGTGCTGATAGACCTGCACGCCTTCACCAAGCTGACGAGGCCCTCCTCATCGATGATCAGCCACTTCAGATTTATCTCATGCAGTCTGGTGGTCTTGCCTCGCACCGCCTCGCTCAGCCTTGACATGCACGCAGCTGATACTGTGTCTTGAGCCGCGTATCGACCATTCAGCTCAATGTGCGTCACCTCGCCTCCTCCACCCCGTGTGAGACCGGCCGCTATCTGGTCGATGTCTTGCTCTGCGTCACGGTGCTCAACAGTGAGCGTGTTCAAACCAGACAGCGACACGATCAGGCCGCTGTAGCTACCTGTGTTACTCGTAGCATGCAGTTCCCGGACGGACGGGAGGGTAGGCGGGCTGGGAGGGAGAGGGAGGGATGAGTCAATGATGTGAAGACTGGTGAGCGAGGTGAAAGATTGAAGGCATGACCACAACCTCAGGGACAGGGGTTCGTCTAGCTTGGTGTCATAGATATTGATTGTCTTTATCTAAATGGAAATAAAAGGAGGAAAACAAGAAAGGTAAAACTAATACACATTTTAGAATATGAATATGAATATTTTAGATTACAAAAAGCGATACCCAAAGTATGGATGAATAATTTGAAAGAACCAATATGTTTAGAAATACCAAAAGTTTTGATTGGAGGAAAAGAAAGACTTATTCAAAAAGTACCAAGTAAATTATTTTATATTTTACTTTCTAAAAATGGAAATACAATTGAAGGCCCATCATATTGGGTAAAGAAAATAGATTGCTATGTTGATTGGAAATACGTTTATAAAAGAAATGTTGTGGTCATTAAGGAGAACAAATTAAGACAATTTAACTTTAAAGTAATTTATAATTTGATTGCAGTAAAAAGAAATTTATTTCTGTGGAAACTTAGTGATAGTGATACATGTGAAACTTGTCACTGTCGAGAAGATTTATATCATGCATTATTGGAATGTAAAATGAATGAAATATTTTTTAGAAATTTTACGCAAATGGTAAAATATGTTTATAATGTAAATGTAGAAATAAATGTATTCACATTATTTGAAAATTAATGTAGAAGACAAGATTAATGATATTCTAACTATAGCTTTTTGGAGCATATATAAAATGATAGTTATCAGAAATCAATCAGGAAAAGATGAAAGAAGAACAAAATTATGGTTTACTTTCTTAAATGAGGTTCACGCCCGCATACAAATTAATGATTACTTGCATAAAGAAAAAAAAAACAATTATTATTTACCATTGATGATAAAAACATATTTGTAATGTCTAAATTGATGTAAAAGAGAAAATGATTGAAACATGATTTGTTAATCGGTATGGAACTTGAAGTGAAATCAATAAATGCCTGGAAAGGTGAAAAAAAAAAAGAAAAAAAAAAGAACTAATACACATTATTTAAATCTCACTATAAATAGTTTATATTCATACAATGTCGTAAGCATGAAAACAAGACATGTATTATTTTATAAAAAAATAATACAAAATGAATTTCCCGGGTTCGTATGACAAGGCTGTATCATTCATTTTTGATGAATACAATTATCACAGGGGCATGTACCCCGAATAATTGGTATGTGAATAGAACACGCAATGGGAAAAAATAATAGCAGTATTACATCCGTAGTGTGTGATATCAATGAAAAAATGGTTGCCCCCCCCCCCCCCCCCGCCCCGCCCCCTCACCCCCGATACATTTGTTATTTCTCCCGCACCTCCCCCAATCCCCAACATCAATAGTTACCCAGTTTATGGCACTGTTTAGGTGTACTAGTATGACTTGAGCTTTGGGATCCCCGAAAAGCAGGCGATTTCACATTGCCTGCCAATTACAATATTATATCTATTATGCACACTGTGGCGTAGCGTAGATTCTTTACTCCAAGGGGCGCTACATTTAAATGAAATAATTATGTGTATGTATACATTTCCTCATTGTCCATCGATTGTTCTTGTGTATTTGTCACAGGATCGTGTCTCCCATACGTCATTAAAGACAAGACCTATCCTTCGGGGAAAATTGCTCCCAATAATTAGTCAAAACGACAACAGACAACAAATCAAAACAAAATGATAAACAAACCCACAGACAGTGCTCACAATCAGTCCGACCAAGGAGTTACTATTAGTAACTCCTTGGTCTGACGACGCGACACCACTTCCCGCAGCAAAATGTATGTTGTTTTTATTCACTAACAATCTTGTCACACGGCTTTTTCTTGTAGTTGCTGTTGTTGATATATTTGTGTTTATAATGCATGTCACTCCCTACTGATATTATAATGCTGTCACTCAGTGAATTATCAATATGATTTCAGCTTATAACTAAACAAATGGGGTGTTCAATTTGTTAGATGACCTACATAACGACATGTTCATTTGCCTGAAATTAATTAAATGTTTTCCTTGAAGGGATAGCACAGTTTTGATATGTAAATAGTAAATACAAGTAAATAGGCTGTGAACATTTAACAAAAAACAGCCGTTAACACGAGATGGCGCCCTCTAATAACACATTGGTTTCAACCGTTTGTTTAAATTTGTTTTTAATGTGAATGCGATGTTCTGTTAAAATAATCATTCATTAGAGAGATCATCAACAACTGTTAAAACAAACATCATCGAATAAATCTGATTATATTATTGATATTTCAGCTGTTTTCCAACTGATTTTGATGCAATAAGGTTCGTTTCATCTTTAAAATCACATGCTCGTTGAAGTATTTTACTTAGTTTGTATTACCTCACATATTAAATATTTCTCAAAGCACACTCTAAACCAAAACTCAACTATGTCTGTACATGATTTTGCCGAATCCATATTGTCTTTTTCTGCAATCATTACTTTCGGACAGACAATATGTGGCAGTTTCAAACCCGTTGGTTTGCCCCTGCAGTCACATTCATTATTAATTGGCTATTATAAGCTGATATTAAATATCAGCTTATAATTTTGGTCGGACAAGATGTTGTCATGATATTAATGACGGACGGAAATTTGTTTGTCGACAATTTAGTTGTGGTGCAATTGTCGTAATTTTCACAGCATTTTGCCATAAAATAACTCATTGAAGTATGCCATTTCAGGATTATGCAAATGTGACTATTATATGTACAGTGTAAGAAGGTTAGGGGGCGCCAGCCGATACAAACAAACCTGTGTTTAACCCTAATAACCCTTACATCTTTAGTAGTCCATTCAATCAAAAAGTTTAGAAAAATATGTTTCCAGAAACAAATATATAATTGGATAACGCATCACCATTCTAAAGCATGTGTTCATTGGTCTGCATTTATGAAGACTACTTTTGTCCAGAGCGAACAAATCGTCCGGGATGCGATTTTTTTTTCCCGTACCACTAACGCGTCCGGGATTGTATTGTCTCCAAACTAACATGTGAATAGAACTGGCGCACATGCAAATGTTTGGCGCGTATGGAACCATGAAATACTAATGGTTCTATATAAGTGGTGGTTATGAATTACAAAACCCTTTGCAAAAAGTTGTATATCTATTTGATATCACAAAACGGTACTAAAACATACAATTATGTGTTGTTCTTTCCCTGGTGGTTCCCCTTTTCATGCTCATGGGGTATTATCATGATAAAAATGAAATTTCATAATTAGACAAAGTCATGTTTAGATGTAGAGACAAATATTCGGAAAATTAATACATGACTTTCACAAAGCCCCCCCCCCCCCCCAACAAAAACAAAACAAAACAAAAGAAAAACAGATGGTAAAGTAATATATGTCATAGTCAGATTACTACATTTTCATCTATGATAATCGTTATAATGATGTCCTGAAAACAAACTGCAAACTTCCACCCGAATATTGTGATAGTGCTCGCGTTCGTCTTCTTCTTGATAATCCACATATTCCGGAAACAAAGTAAACAATAGCGATAATTGCTCTGTGTCAAAATTATACAAGATCAAAATAATATTCGCTAATAAAAACAGCAGATATTGATAACTTATTTGTGTCCGTGAAATTTTAGCGGAGCCCATGTTATTTTCCACACGAAGTCGACGTTTGATTGTGTTATAAGGGATAGTAATATTCAGGGGCTGTTTCACTACAAATTTAAAAACCGATCCTAAAATCAAATTTAGTGTTCAGTTAAACACCACATACGGGACAAATTTAGGTTTAGTAACTAAAACTACGAAGTTTTCATCACGGCTGAATAGTCTTCATTTATTGAAGCTTCAATTGTAAAAAATCGTTTCAACGGTTACAGGTTATTTTTTCATTTTAAACATAAAGCGGCCGGTAACAAAAGAAGGCGCCTATTACACTTGAGAAAATGTCAACCATTTTGTTATACAGAATTGGAATAAGATTGTTGGTTAAAATTATTATTCAATAGCGTAATGATCATAATTATGTTGAAGCCACTATGGTACTCTTTAAAAATGTAAAGGATATGTTTTGATTACATTATCGACTTAATATTGGCCCCGCATTTTATTAAAAACGTAACTATGTAGGGATACTTCACCTTTTCCGAACCGATTGTAATCATTTATTATGTATTTATAATTATGTGCTTCATGAACATGTGCTTCTGGTTTGCGTTACCTCATAACAAAATGTTACTGAAACGCCCTCTAAAACAAACGGTATTTTATACTTTCTCACTTGATTCACATACGACAAATAAACAAGGTTTGAGTCTTGTTTTAACAAATAAAACATACACATATTGTTATTCATATTGCTAACGTAGATAATTATCTATCCAAACTATTGTTTTAATATCATTCATGAGAACTCATCACGCGAAAATTATTTATCTTTTTCATCGCTTTCGAGTAATAAGCTGTTATAATGATCCATTAACTTGATAATATTTGTCCGAAAATGAGACATGATTCATATACCATTATTAGTATAATGTGCTTACCATGTTATGTGATATTTTAATAGAAAGAGAATAATAATTATGTACCTAGTGAAAAGAAAAATGATATTGATGCCAGATTTTATCCCCGATCGTGTGTGTGAAGCAGACGGATTCGAATACTATGAAAGATCAAAGTATCTGTATTCAGATACTTTGATCTTTCATAGTATTCGAATCCGTCTTTTCATTTCACCCGTATATTATTTTGTCCATAATAAGGGCGACTTTTGACAAAGTTAATCTTATGTGTTTATTCTGCTTTCGGTTGAAAAACAGCAATTTTCAAAGGTAAACCAAAACCTACAACATGTCCATGTGATTTAATGTGAATTTGACAAAGTTAGTGCATCACCTTGACTGGCTGGATGCATATAACGTGTGCTTGATACTATATATAAAAAAAAAAAACATTGTTCAGGCAATGACACCGTTCCACATCATCCATCTACCCGACATCATAAAGTGACCCGACAAGGGCGTCAACAGGATCTGGAAAGTGTGTGGAGGGGAGGGGGGGGGGGGGGGGGGGGGGGTCATTGTCATTGCGATGGAGAGTTTGTGTGTTTTGGTGAATGCCAGCAATTGTATGTCGTGATAGCTTTGGAATCAGTCATACCTAATGTATAGGTATTACAAAAATGTGTGGGAAGCATAATCACCTCCACTTTTAAATGTGTATTTTCTTGTGTTTGTGTTTGTTTTGTTTTGTTTTGTTTTTCTTTGTTTGTAGTTGTTGTTGTTCTAGTTGTTGTTTTTGTTGTTGTTGTTGTTGTTTTTTTTTTTTGGGGGGGGGGGGGGCATGTCCTCCATTGAAGCCCATGTGCCCCGCATCAATTACAATTTAAATTCGTAGCAAATATGATTTCATTATTTCATTTCGATCTATTTTAATATGACATTTAATGTTACTTGTCATTCTCACGATTAAGAACAACCCGAGTTATATAAGTATATTCTCACTTCTTGCTTTATTTTCTCAGGTAGTCTTTCCAGTCCTCTAATTGTGTTGGAATGGGCTCTTGTAACATGGAGGCCGGTTTTGATGAAATATGAATGTAGTATCCCGGCCAATCTTCCCACGTCATGGGCATTTCCTTGGTTGGCAGAAGGTAATTCGCTCAATAAGTCCAGAAGAAGACGATGGTCATTCCATAATGAGTTATATCCCCTTTGGGGCCAGTCCAGCGATACAATGTGTTGCATAATGGGAAGGAAAGAATGGCCTGAAGAGCCGACAGCAAATCGTAGTACGTTTTCAATCTGCATAACCCTATCTGTACTTCCAATTGAACTCAGTGCTGCGATTTTATTTCCCTGATCTAATTTACCGAAATAAATTCCCGCACAATATTCTTGCAGTAATTTGTGCATAAATTCGATCGAAGATTGTGATAAATCCAACGTTTCGACTGACTCATTTATGCTTGGATTTTTAATCAAAATGCCCAAATCAATCGCGAATTGCATTTCTACTGGACATTCTTCAAATTCATTTGTGCCAAAAAAGATATGTTGAGAGTCAGAGTCAGAGTCAGAGTCAGAGTTAGAGTAATTGACCATGCATCTCAGTGCAACTTTCCCTAGTGCATGCAGTGAATTTACACAGTCTGCTTCAAAACTGTGTTTATCTTTTCGGTCAGATGGAGCTTTTTTAGCTAGAGCATGGTAACACAGGTATTTAATCAAACCCGTCATAACGGTTGTTAGTGTAAGGGTCCCCTTAAGTAAACCAGTTTGCCACAAAGTACATATGACCATGCAAAAGAAAGGAATCTTAGTCATGAATGCCATGTTACAATGTGTAATATGCTCTCTTAATTCGTCAGCCTTTGACTGATCGGGATGAAAGAAACGTTTGATGTAGTTGTATGAGTCTTCCAGGGAAAACCCTTCAATCTCCATCACGGCGAAGCTCTTGGGAATATCGGTATGATGGAAGTCTTCCTTCCTATTGGGACGACTTGTAACGAGGACTCGGCACTCTGCTAAACTATCACCCCGGATCAGCTGAACTAGGCTGGAGTTAGCAATCAAGATACTTCCATTAAACTCGTCATATCCGTCGACAAGAACAAGACACGTGTCTGCATTCTCCTCTATCAGGTGCTCAATATCATCTGGTGTGACATTGGCTTGCTTCGAAAGAGATCTTAGAAGTTGTGATTTGATAGCTTGTCCAAGTGACGTGTTCCTGTCCATATGTCTACATTTCAAGGCAAACAGAAGAGATACGTCACGAAGGGGAGAGTCCGGTGCCCCGAGAGCCCAACCGTGTGATAGTTTGTCAACTGTCGTGGTTTTACCGTGACCAGCTGGACCAACGAGGAGTATACGGCATGGCAGCTCACCGTTGACCTTTGTTTTAAAGATGCCGTTTATCGAGTCTTTTATTTGTACTTTTCTTGGTTCATCGATACCTCGCGACCCTTTGTCCATAGTGTGCAGTGTTATTGTAGTATGCTGGTCTGCAAACTCAGTAGCAGCGCTCTTGTCCCATGGTTTCAGCTGTATTTTCTTATCTTTGTATTGGTCGATGAGCAGTGTCCTACAGGTCTCAACGTCGAGTCCTATTTTGCTTCCTTCAGACTTGATTCCTGACACAAAAAATGAAAAAGTCGAAAGGCCCAGTTAATCAAAACGAATCTGCAAACCAGCATGTCTTTGATATAGTTGATACTTATTAGTGTTGCGTCCTTGCAGAATGAGTTGCAATGCATTGTGAAGTTATTACAAGTCACACTTATGCATAATTTAACCAAGCAGATTTGAGCACTTAGTCTTATGACTGGACTTACAATTCATTGAAAATTAACAATCGATAGTGACTCTTTCTGCAGCGGGGCCCTGGCAGTATATTGCTTGTTCCTAATGTGTTATTTTTGTTTTCCAAGGGATGGCGGGGTAGATCAGTAAGGTACGCCTCTTTCATATGCCAACAATGAGCAAGGTACAATAATTTCGATGTATTTCCAGACTTGTTGCAGACATTGTATTTTTTCTTTGAATAAACGAGCATTTGTTCAAGCCTGAAAGTGCACGTCAAGTTTGCAAGATTAATATAACAGCTTTTTATATGTTTCCTTTTTTGTATATTTATTTGAGCATTTTAACAAATAAAAACATCCAACTTCAAAATAGTAAGGCTTCATTATACTATAAATGAACGTTAAATGGAGAGATCCTCTGTTGCAAGCCAAAATTAAAAAGTTGCGAGGTTATTGTCTTATATGAAAGGAAATGTCATTTAATAGCATGCCTGAAACAATTAGGGCTTGAAATCTCTTTTTCGTGGAGTTATAGACCTAAAACTGATTAAACTGAGGGACGTCGGTTAAATGGGTACATACGTATTTTCGGCCGGTGAGTAAGTTCGTACATAGATTTCACGGAGTGCCAGATCGGTATGCATGACCCCTACGTGACCCGCGCATAAGTACTAATGTGTGAGCGTTTACCAAGCAAAATACCCAAACATCGCTTAAACTGACTACATGTAATTATATATTCTTTCTTTTTGAGATCTTTTTCCGTGA
Source organism: Echinarachnius parma (assembly GCA_037951105.1). Lineage (NCBI taxonomy): Eukaryota > Metazoa > Echinodermata > Echinoidea > Clypeasteroida > Echinarachniidae > Echinarachnius > Echinarachnius parma. Next base: position 58,941 of record JBAMJV010006208.1, read on the forward strand.
CATACGTTAACAAATGTCGGCTTCACAATACCTTTACGAGAATTAGTACTATATTGTTGTAATATTATGCTAAATCAGTTGAACTCCTTTATTGACCGATATATAGTTTAAATAGAGGGACGCATTCGTTTTTCATTCGTAGAATCCAAATTAGAGGACTGTTCGCTCTGATTTTCGTTTGCGTGTTACATTGATCCCCATCCGTCAACTGAAAGCTGTTCAGACGTTTTGTAAAAGTGGACTTGTCCCTTTAAAAGTAGCGGTGAGTATTGGTCAAACTTAACTTTACTAACCAAAATCTGCACAATTACGGTACAAACTAATAGTTATAACTTTACCATCCTCGAAAATCACGCTCATATTTCGTTCACAATTCTGTTCGGAGTCGCGCTAACACAATCGAGAAGGCGCATATATCACTGATTTTTTTTGTGGAATGGGGGGAGAAATCATAATTTTAATCCACCCAATAGTTGGATCACATATTGGAGAGTGAATTGGTGGTAAGTACCGTATCATATGTGTAGTTTTAAGCAAAATTATTAGCGTGCACACAAATACTAATTTGCAGTCTTGTATCAAGAGGACCTAGAACGCTAGCGCCTCCCGATAGTGTTCTCTAAAAAGTGATACTCGGACGTTAACCACTTTTATATAATATTGTGAAAGCAAATTTCACAACAATTAGAGCATTTGAATGGGAATTATTATTATTTCCCAGGTTTTTTCGATGATATTTTAGATGGAATTGAAATCGACCAAATCCGTTACAATTATTGTTTTTTTGTGGGGGAGGGGGGGGGGGGGGGGCACTTTGGAAATTACACAAGGTTACCTTTAACTATTGGACAAGATCAATCTATAAATCACATTATCACAGATCGGAGCGAATAGATCCATACTAGTTGAATATGAATTATGTTATTTAGATCGTGGTCTAGTATTAGGTGGGCAGTTGTTTAACTTATTTAGAGATCACGAGATTAATATTTTAATACGACAAGTGATATTGGACTCGAAATGGCATAACATTGATGGATAGACACACATTAGATGGGTGCGACCATGCGTTATTTCATTTTGTATAACCCTTGAACCTAGTCATCGAAGACGGTGTATAATAGTTACATTACATGTACCTTGCAAGCTTTCAGTCAGATTATCTAATCCCGTTCTGGCCAAGATACTCCGAAGTTCCCGTGCTTGCTCAGGTCCAGTGCCATGTTTCGTCTTCCACGCCATAAGAACCTCCGTCGCTGCCTTGGTGGTGTCCTTCAGCTGCTTGTCCAAAGCGTTGTCGACCTCCGTGTAGGAAAACCCGAGTGCGACGCCTAGAACATGAAGCTTGTTATGTGGCACTTGACTGGCTAGGTTCAGGATGACCTCATCGGCTAGGCCCTCTGTAGATGCAGTAGTCCTGTGATGATCGAATAAATAAACGTGATAAACAACAAGGGGAAACGAACAGTTTAGATCAGCTTCGCCACGTATGACATCATGGTTGCAAACAAATGTATACCCCTTCAGGTGCAAGCATATAATAATAATTCCCGGTCTGATTTAGTTGTTGGCTCTCGAAATAAGCAGAATAAGAAGCGTATTTGGTGAAGATAAGATAAACATCGGACAAGAAACACGTGAGATATGCCTCTTTAAACATCATGTAGAAATGAGCGATCGTTTTCAAATGTCCGCCAAATACGAGCAACTAGCCATTTTACCTTTATTTTTTAAAAATACACTAATATATCATTGTTGTTACGAGCGGATATATTTATTAAGATTACAGCTGTTTCTGGACCGATTTTGATCAAATAAAGTTTGGTTTGTCATTTAAAGTGTATGCTCTTCCAAATTTGACACTGTATTTTATTCACTGTATTTCATTACATCACACTTCCCTTCCGCGATTTTTCAGATTGATCTGCAGCGCGTGAAAATGGCGGTATGCCACTCCGGGTCTTGTGTATTTTAAACTGTGCGCATCTTTTAAAACCAGATTTGCGATCATCGGACCTACCGATACGATGTCACGTGACATTTTATATCTGCATGTCAGCCATAAATAGACCGCTTCTGTAATGTATGCAAATAATATGCGTATGACGTAAGACTCCCCGTTGGCAAGCTTAACAATAGTAACAAGGTCCGGCAAGCTCCGGCAAACTTAGCTTGCCGGACCTTGTTACTATTGTTAAGCTTGCCAACGGGGAGTCTTACGTCATACGCATATTATTTGCATACATTACAGAAGCGGTCTATTTATGGCTGACATGCAGATATAAAATGTCACGTGACATCGTATCGGTAGGTCCGATGATCGCAAATCTGGTTTTAAAAGATGCGCACAGTTTAAAATACACAAGACCCGGAGTGGCATACCGCCATTTTCACGCGCTGCAGATCAATCTGCCGGACCTAGTTACTATTGTTAAGCTTACCAACGGGGAGTCTGACGTCATACGCATATTATTTGCATACATTACAGAAGCGGTCTATTGGCGAGAGCCAAGTTCGAATGCAATTAAGACCCCGCATTGTATGTCCTTCATCAAGGCATTTAATCCACACCCATCCTCTCTAACAAGGAGAAAAAAATATTTATTTGGTCGGGTTTTAAATTAGCCTCTTATTAACCATCTAATTCTCAGTTAGACTACTCTTCACTTGTTCACTCTTCACTCGGCCTATAACCATTTGGTCTGTATTTCACTTGGTCTAATATCCATTTAGTCTTTTACCATTTCGTCTAATACCAATAGGTCTATTTTCCGCTTGGTCTACAAGCAATTCGTCTAATGCCATTTCGTCTAAACACTATTTCGGCTAATGATCATTTAGTCTAATTCTCATTTGGTCTAATGACAAGATGTGGATAGCCCACACTGACCTCTGTGATTGCCCATCGCCTGCAAGCCGTATGAAATATGCCATAGGGCTGTATATAGCTCTATGGATATTAGCCACGGCGGTTTCAGTAGACGAAACCTGTGTTAGCCGCAACAATCAGGTGACCTTTATAGACAAGTCCCAAAATATTGTTTACAGTCACACCATTGTGTAATGACAACTAAAGAGAATCGAAAAATTGGCCGCTATAAACAGGTGACCTTTACACATTTAGACCAGTTTGTTTTAATAACAGATTACAGTATAACGTGTGTACGGTCACCACCCAAGTGAAAATAGATATGTGGCCGCTATAAACAGGTGAACTTTATAGACGACTTTCATCAAACAGTGGATATTGACCACCCGAAATGAAACAAACTAGTGGGTGCTATAATCAGGTACCTTTAAATTAACAGGTTCCATTAAATCGTATATAGTCAAACCTGTGTATAGTGACCATCCAATGCAGATGAGAAGTGTGGGCGCTATAAACAGGTTACCTTTATAGAGAAGGTCATATAGTTAACCTGTGTAATTCCGTATATCCCGGAAGCAGCTTGGGATGGGGGAGGGGAGGGGGGGGGGGGTGGGGCAATGACCTAAGGGGGCTCAATATAAATAACCTATATAATATTAAGGTGGACATGCAATCTCGTACAACTACAAGCAATAATTTATCTCGCATCTCAAAACAATGCGATTCGTATACACCCCCCCCCCCCCCCTCCTCCCCGTAAGTAGCACACATGGCATTTCAAGGCATCATCAGTCTTACAAAAATATTCAACAGTCTCAACAGAAAAAGAAAATAAATACTTGAATGCTTTGGCAAGTAGTTTGTCACCTATATATTCCAATGGCAATATTAAAGGGATAGTTGAGTTCTGGTAAGGAGAGTACAGTTTTGGTGAAACTGAATTTTAGTAAACAAAACCTGCATCATTACATTACAAACTAATAGTTATAACTAGAAAGGAACACAAAATTACAAATGACGTAGTAAAGATCATGTTATCATTCAAAAAGAGCCGTTCAAACGTAAGAGGGCGCTCTCTAAACACTCATCGGTTTCAACCATTTTGAATAAAATATTGTGCATGTGATGCTTTGTTGAAATAGTGATTAGATAGAGAAATAACCAACAACTATTTAAATACTTATTTTGTAACAAGAGGAAGCATTTTTTTGAATTTGTAACGGCTGGTTCAAAATTCTCTAATAAACCTGGTCCCGAGGTTTATTACAAATTGTTATATTTATGGATATTTCAGCCGTCTTTCAACCGATTTTGATCAAACAAAGATGATTTTATTATTTGAATATTATGCTCTTTCAAATTTTACACTCAGTTTTTCATTACCTCACAAAAAAATAAGTAGTCTAGCGCCCTCTCTACCAAAACTCAACTATCCCTTTAAGCTTGCCACTGTTAAAAGCTTTAATACTAGACAATTTATCAAACAAGTTTCATAGGCAACATTTGGCACGCACACAAAATGATATCTGCTAGCCAGATTCATTTGACTACAGAGAAGAGCACACATGATTCACAGGTTAATATTTAGATATTTCACACACATTTATAGGGCAACATTATTCTTTCAAAAATACAATTATATTACACTCGTTATTTATAAGCTGGTAATTTTAACTTGTCTAGTTTGGTACAGATGCAGAGGATCTAACATGGGTTAAGACATGCCTTCTTGAACTTTTTTACAAGTTAGAACTTAGTGGACGATGCAAAATATTACTAACCCTGAATTACAATTATCAAACTTTACACCAACCTAACATTAGCTTTTAGACCAAAATGGTCATTAGACCATGTGGTCATTAGCCCAAGTCGGACATTAACCCAAGTGGGAGTAGCCCAACTGTCTATTATACCAAACGGGAAGTTGATGAAATGGTGATTAGACCAAATGATGAATTGCCCATTTGCATATTGCCGAAGTGGGTGTAGCCCAAATGGGTATTAGACGTAGTGATATTAGACGAACTGATAAATAGACGAAGTGATAATAGACGAATCGAATATTAGACAATCTGGTGTTTACACGATCTGGCAGGTAGAAGTGGTGTTGGACCAAGTGGGTATTGGACAATATGGGTATAGTCCAAATGGTTATTAGACGAACTGGCTAATATACCAAGTGGTTGTAGGCGAAACGGGATTAGACTATGTGGGGTGAGATGAAGCGGATATTAGACGAAGTGGGTTAGACCAAGATGCAGTTTACCAACATTTCCACCATGTTCACTCCAACATTACTCTTTCTGTAATTATGTTGCTAACTAAGTAGGCAAATGGCACGGGTAAACCCCCCCCCCTCCCCCACACACTCTCCTTGGGTAATTACTGCTCCCCCTGTCAGGAGCCCTCTCGAGTACGAATACAAACAAAATAACTCCATGAATAATTTGCCCACGCTTGACCAAGTTGGAAACCTTCCATCTCTGCCAGATTGATGTTTAGTCATTGTGATGTGTATAGTCTATGCAGAGGTATGAGGATTATGCTAGATTAAAGGGGACCACCAGGCAAAGAACAACAAATTATTATATGTTTTGGTACCGTTTTGTGATATCAAATAGATACCAAACATTTTGCAAAAGGTTGTGTAATTCATAAACAAAGCAATTAATTTCCACCACTTACGGAACCACTACTATTTCCTGGTTCCATACCTAACGGGCCACACATTTGCGAGTGCGCCGATGCTATTAACGCGTACGTTTGTAGACAATACAATCCCAGGCGATTCGTTCACTATGCATACATTAGTCTTTGCAACTCAAACCGCATGAACGCATGATTTAGAATTGTGATACGTTTTCCAATAAAAAAAAAATTCTGGAAATATATTTTGTTGAACTTGTTGATGAATGGAATACCTTTCATTAATAAGAGTACTATTTTCGGGTGATGGTACCCTTTTAAACAGTATGACTCACTCGGTAGGAGAGGTTCCTGCGGCCGTTGCCATGGTGAGTATTGTCCTAGACTTCGTGTCAGCGATAACTTGGTGTTGACTGGAAAGAATAAGAAAATCACGAAGAGTTTACAGTTATACACTAATTGAGCAATCAATTATGGGCATTACAGAGATCTAGGAACTCTGTTGACATGTGGTGAATGACTCATCCAATGTTTTTGTTTGTGATATGCTATGTCCACTGAGTAATGTTAGAAAATGTAACGTTATCATCGATGAATAATTATATAGACGAGTAATGAGCAGCAATGCTAACTAATATTCGGGAACTAATTCTACTAACTCAATACACACTATACCATTCTAGAAGATAATTGAAAAAACCTAACCCTTCAATTGACAAATATTTTTGTCAATTGAAGGGAAATCCCCCCCTCCCCCCCAACAAAAAACAAACAAACAAAACAAAACAAAACAACACGAAACCTGATCAATACTGAAAATTTGTAATACGAATACAGCACGGTATGGTATACTGAGTAGTCAAACATATTAATTTTGACAATATTAATAGATTCCAAAACCTGCCAGCATGGCCAGTAGAGGCTCCCAGTGCCACATTAGTCGGATGCCACAGCTACAATACTGTTGGAGGATTTGAAAGGAATGTATTGAAAGGCAAATACCCCATGCCTGCAGATTAGTGGGCGCACCGCTTACAATACAATGGGCATGATCAGGTACTCAATTGGGCGTGCATGCTCAGCAATGGCACCCAAGCATACGCTGCATCGTAAGAGATTGTTATGAGTTAAGAGAACATTTGACCAGCATTCGAACATAGATTAAAGCTTGATTGAACACGGGTTACATAACAAAAGTCGGCATTGACATTACATTTTGACGATGTTGAAAATTGAAGTTTCAATCATAATTTTTCAATATTTTCTTATATTTTTTGAAAAAGAACATTAAATTACAAATTAATTAAATATTAATACATATTGGGCATAAACACATTAACACCCCCCCCCCCCCCCCCCCCCCCCCCCATCAACCCGGCATTGCTACGCCACTAACAATTCTGGAACATGGAGAGGGATTCAGAAGAAGAACTTGGAAACAAATATAACATAAAGGATGGATGACGCTGTGAACATGGTCAAGAAAAGCGAAGTCACTTGCCACCTAACACCTTTATGGTACCTAGGCTACCGGATAGGTGAGTTGAAGTGGTGCATGTGGTGAGGTCTATACTACGCACGACATAAAACACTATTAAAACAGGGAAGTGTTATTGTACAATAACATGCAACGATTGTATTGCCTTTTAATTAACGGCTAAAATATGATCCACCTGAATGATCCACCTGGATCAGTCACAAGAAAGTTGATTTGGAGAAAAATCGGTAAATTCTTGAAGATATTTTACATCAAATGTGTTCTTTATGAGTTTATGTAGCTGCTCGTATAATTTCCACTTTGATTTTAGGCATCTAATGTTTGTTTTATGCTGTCAAACTAAAATTATCCGGTAATATAGGACATGATACCATACACTTAGATGTACGTTGATGGAATATAGGACTATGACCTGTGACGTCACCCAAGCTCCATGCCCATGGTCTAATTACGAACTGGCTTATTTCCAAGACTGCACCAATGAAATCATACTGTCGTAATACGAATACATTAAACCCTGTTTTGTAAACACAGCAAACTGATTTGGAGGAATAACATGTAAAAATGGATTATGTTGGTCACGACATAACAATAAATGACATGTTGTGACGCACGTAATCATGAAATAATATTATTCCGTGATAAGAATCTCCAAAATGTATATATTTGGCTTTGTTCATGGTGCCCTCTTCCTCTTTTGACTGGGACGTTCATATTCGGATATAAGTGCAAACTATAGTCGTAGTAGGAGGAGGCGGGGTCTGGGGGCTGCAGCTTGCCAATGAGTTTTGAAAATGGCCATATACCTGATATACTTAGATAGTTATTTAGAGTATATAATTATAGAGTATATATTTATAGTAGCTGCGCTATATAAATATTCATATTATTATTATTATTATTATACGGACAAAGAGAACCCTTCATATTCGGTTAACTTAAAGGGGTAGTTTAGTTTTGGTAGAGAGGGCGCTGCACATCACAATTTTTTGTGAGGTAATGAAAAACTGAATGTCCAATTTGAGAGAACATGCAATTTTAATGGCAGGATAAACTTTATTTGGTCAAAATCGACCCAGAAACGGCTGAAATATCAATAAATATATTTGATCTTATAATTATTTGGGGCCCAAATAATTAGATGATTTTTAGAAAAAATTAAAAAAAAGCTTGCACTTTTTCAAAAATTTTCAAAAGCGTTTCTTAAATAGTTGTTGATGATCTCGCTATTTAATCATAATATCAATAAAACATCACATGCATAATTGTGTATGAAAATGGTTGAAACCAATGCCTTTTTAAAAAGCGCCATCTTGTGTTTGAATGGCTCTTTTTGAATGATAACAGGCTTTTTACTTAGTCGTTTGTAATTTTGTATACCTTTCGAGCATGGTGGAGTTATAACTATTACTTTATAATGTTACTGTGCAGGTTTTAGCTACTAAAGTTCAGCCTTACCAAAACTAAACTACCCCTTTAATGTCACATTCTGGGAAATTAGTATCATATTCGATGTGGGGCAATATAACGTCATTTTCGGGCAAACTAGTCTCATATATTGGCAAAATTGTGTTATTTGCGGACTAAGCTATACAAATTGTATAGTTGTCGGGAATCAACTAGGCGAAGGCTATGTTTTTGTTTGTGTGCTTGGCAGGACTGTGAAAATCGGGAAGGAAACATATTTGGGCAAAAGACGCCACCAACCCCTGAGAGAAATGTGCTCCTACGACCATCGACTTCGCGTATTTTATTTTTAGTTTTACACAAAAAAGGTCGTGTGTGTAATAGCGCACAGACTGTACACACAACTTTGCTAAGCTGGAGTCAATTATGATCCAAGAATGAAAAAGGAAAATAGTTTTGTTAAAATTCCAGGGCAAAAAATACATCGCAACGCCGTTAAATGTGATGGTGAAAGGAATCATATTGCTTTTATAATCCAGGATCCAATTATTTTCCTTAAAAGATGGAAGCATAACTTTTAATTTCACATTCCACTAAATTTAGAGAGATTATTTATAAAGATATATGGATAGACCTTTTACTATCTATTTCTTTCATACACCAAACAAGAACTTGCTTGCGAATTAAACGAATACATTTTCTTTATTTATGTATACCTAGGTGTATTAAAATATAACAAGTAGAGCCCTGAAAAGGTGTTTTGTTTGAATTACTCCATGGTGGACCCCCCCCCCCCCCCCCCAACAAACAGACAAACAACACAAAACAACAATACGCAGAAAAAACACACAACAAAAACGAACAAACAAACGAACTACTACACGCGCATCACTAACCAAATCAACGGAGTACACGACAGCATAGGACAATATGCAGGAATATGCTTACCGTCGTTAGGTCAGCTGCAAACTGGATGATTTCAAAATATGAATTCCGAAGTTGTTTAGTATCAGGTCTGGATCGGGATATCACACAGCAGAAAAGCAATTAAGAAATCCAGAATCAATTTGCTTTAAAGCATATCCAGTTAAGCTGCAATACAATTTAGCGTGTCGCATTGAAATAAAATGTGAAGAAGTATTTGGTTCACCCTTGTTTTCAACGCAACTTCAAAACGTTTTGATTTGTTAATCCAAATCGAGTTAGAGAGTGTCACAAATATATAACACAAATGAAGAAATTCAGATTATAAAACACATTTAGACTAGTTGCAGAACAGAACAGTCGGAAGTACGGTATTTGATAATAAATACTCCAAAAGAAAATGCGAAGGAGAATTTAAACTTCTTTGGTTTTCTTTAAAATTCCTTTATTCCATTATTTATGATGACACAGGCAGGACTATAATTTGACAACCCTTCACGCGTTGGTCTTGAGTTGAAATGAGCAATACAATTTTTCGGCCGCCTGCATGAACATATGAAATGGCGGAAACACTGATGCAATGGGCGGGATCGCATGCAGTGTCGACTGAGATTGCTTAACTCTTCGCGTGTTTATTGTTCACATGTACTATATACTATATACAAATCTACAGAGCAACATGATATATCTAAGGGGTAAAGGGTTAATTGCATATCTCCTAACCAATCAGGATAGCGTGAATGATGTCTTACTTTGTCAGCGGTAAATCAATATCATAAACAAAAACAAATAAAGGAGCGTGTAGCGTATAGTTAACTCTTTGCATACAACATCTACGGACGGTGAGTGCGTGTTAACGTGCATTATGAGTTGTATAATTTGTATGTAAATGTTAGCGCAGTAAGAGGTCAAGGAGTCAATAAGCATGTGATGCTTTGCAAAAGTTTATCAAATATGGGAGTGAGCCAGGTTGGTTATGATGTATGGGTCTCCTCACACAAACATCCCCGATCTTCCTCATCCAATATCTACATAAATTGCACAGATTGCAATCGCCCTCCGTATTTTATGCAACAAGTTTAGCAAAGTAAGATGTTAATTTGTCAGTAATAATGTTTACAGAACTTGGAAGTGGGCTACGATATCTGGGGTCTCTTCAAACAAACATATCTAATCGTCCTCCTTCAATCTCTTAAAACATTTTGCTGACCTGGAAAAGAAGCTGTTCTCATACACGATAATCAGGCACCAGTTATATTCGATACATTTTTAAGCCAGCAATATGTAAGTCCTTACATGTTTCATATTATGGAAATAATTAAGAATTTACAAAATGCTTTGACCGGGAATCAAACCCAGGTGTCTATAATGAGTTCCGAAGCTTGATGACCACTTGATTATGTGTATAAGGTTGGAATGTCAGTTAGGTGCCGTCTAAAGCCGGAAAGCTTCAAACAGCATGTTCATGTAGTTAGCTTAGGTAGCTGCACATTGAAATCCAAGGTCGAATAAAAATTGATATGCAATAACACTCATCAAACCATAATTATAATAATAAAAATACATATAATTACGATATAAACTGCGCCTTATATGATTGAGCATCATCTCTTAGCTCTTCATAGTGTTTCTTTATCGGTTATCGGATACACATTCATTGTCAACCTGCACTGTAAGTGCCCTTTTTAGTGGAACTGAATATTTCATCAGAAATAATTTTAGATTATTCTTTTGAACATGAATATTGCTATTTGTTTGTTTTAGTCACTGCGCATAATACCCTTTTACGTTAAGAATTTTGAAAGTCAACTTCATCCACTTCCACGCAGCCTTAGGTTCCCGGGTCAATGGGATAGGTAGAGCTTAATACAGCCTATAACTTTGGCTCTCTCTATCAGCACAATCAACTCCTCTACCAGACGAATCTAATGAGAAGTCGTTGAAGTACCCTCCTTTGCTCTTCATACCAAAACAAATATTACATTTCACATGTTGACCTTTGTACGGTATGATAAATATTTTGAAACTCAACTGTATCCACATACATATCGCTGGGCATGCCTTAAGCCAGATGCGATAGGTGTAACCTAAAAAAATAGAGGATTTGGGATCATTATATTAGCACTATATAGTTGACTCCTGTCTGTAATACTCAATACTGTAATTATCAATCGTTAAAATGCCATTTTATTATCTTTCTATTAAAGATATAATACATAATATTGGACTGTTTAATGTTATGATTAATATTTTGAAAGTCAACATCACCCCTATCAATTCTGAGGACATAGGCGCCTGGGTCGATGTGATACGTGAGCCTAAAACATTGGACACCTTTGACTATATCTATGAAAACAATGTGTCTCTCATGTTTTATATACTACAAAACTAATAGGCAGTCGTTGACGTACCATGCTTTCAACTCTATACACTGTTGGTCATACAAAAGTTGAAATATATATTTGTTGAAATAAAATTGAATTCTTCTCCCCTATTTTGGGGGCATAATAAACCATTCTAGACTTAAAATAATGATTTATGATGTTTCCAAACTGCCAATGAACAATACAAAGTTGCATGAATTTGCATTAATTAATGTAGCCTTTTGTTTTCAGCTTTGAATGGCAGGACCTTTCAAGATTGGCCCCTTTCCCGCTCCATAGCGTATGTCCAACAAGCCATGATTATGTGTACTTTCTCAGAGTTGGCTGTACAATTTTCAACCAAAATTGGCACAAAGGCTTTCTAGGCCATACTCCATCTAACGCCATTGGCTACACGCCAAATAATGCTCGTGCTCCACCAGGAAGGGGTGTCAACAAGATAAAATTGTTTACGGTCTGTAAAATCATCAGACGTCATTGAGAGGAGGGTCATTTGAACCTACGGGAATCTCTAGAATGTCCACGATTTACAACTAGGATAAATGATCGCAAATAGCTTAAGCTGTCCCGTAGAAAACGGAAATGCCAAAATTGAGCCTTCGCCGTCTATGAAGAAGACACTATGGAATTAACGCCTTTCGCCAACATGTACGTCAGAGATCGCTCTAACATGGTCACCGAGCAAGACATAGTACCAAGTGTCCACTCCAAACCATGCAACCATGATTTACCCGAGTCACTGGACTATGGAGCCCAGAAAATTGGAAATAAACTTGGAAACTGAACATTTCATAAGAAACAATTTCACCTAGTTCCTTTGAAAATAAATACCATTATGCCTTTGTTTAGTTTTCATCGCTATACATAAAGACCCTTTCACGTAACAAATTATACATTGTGATAGTCTACTTCATCTCTCTCCTTGTATCCTTCATGCCTAAGTCGATGAGGAGGAGCCTAATACAAAATACAAATTTTACTCATAATATCATCGCAATTCCCCCCCTCCCCCTGCATAAGATTTGAAGAGTCTAGTCAGAGTTGATTGAAATACACTTGTTTTATGATTCTATCCAAAATATTTGCAGCTCCCGACCGTCTCATGATATAATAAATATTTTGAAATTCAACTTCATCCCTATCAATTTTGCCCTATAAATGCAAACAAATAATTGTAATTTGTTTAAAATACCCTTCAATTAGCTGGGTTGTGAAGAGCTAAAGCTGACATCTCTTAACCAATCACGAGTGATGTGGATGACGCCATATTTACAGAGCAGTAAATGTTATGTCTATGAATTCAAGTCATGATATATAGTCCAAAGGGGCGTGTTCCCTACAAGTATTAAGTATATCCTTGTCAGATGTATATTACTTCATATCGCACAGTGTAAACTCTAATGGAATGGGCACTTTAAGATGAAATGTATTATCATCATGCGACAATTTGCAGAAGTTTGTCAAAGTGAGCCAGGTTTATCATGACACCACACTTTTGCTTAATATCTGCATAAGGTTCAAACCCCGCGGATGATCCAATAAAGCGAAATATGAGAACAATAGGTTCGAAGGTCGGGCACGCCAGCATGTTATTGTAATTGAGTTAACCCGTATAATATTCGTCATAATACATTATATAAGATGATGACGTCATAATTAAGGGAAATTGAGCATTCCTATTGGTTGATTACTGATGCTTAATCTGGTATAGTAAATGGTAAAGTTATAGTGCATATGCACTATAACTGCGCAAGGGATGGCCTTGGAGCGCGTAATGTGCGCTTGTGCGCTTGTTCTTGAACATAGAAGTAGGAATAAACAAACCAACCCGTTTATAACTAGAAGGCTCACTTAACGCGCGCAAGTCACGTGTCCCATAGACTTTGTACATGGGCAACATGGCGGAGTGAACCGATTTTTGAAGCTCCCGTAGCCTACTTCTCTACGTCATCGCGTAGTGACCTAGAAATACTTGATCAATCATCATGCTACGCAGTGCGTAGACTATCGCGCCTATTTTCCTGCGCACTGTCCTAGATTTCATCACACTTATGAGAACAATGGGAGCCGAGCCATTGTGACGTATGCATATGAACTTGTTTTATTGACCTCGATCCCGTGACGACGCGTTTGAACTACTCTGTGATTGGTTAACTGTAGTTCCCAAGTAGCCCATAATGCAACCAGTTGTAGGCTCTTCCGGTGAGCAAAAATCGCTGCACTCTGGCATCAGTGACACCCCCCTGTTCTTGAATAGGGAAAATGCGCAGAGCGCGCAATTATTTTTAATACGCGCAGGCCCTTGTACAAAGTACGCAGGGCCGACGAGAGAACACTCACAATTTGAGCAAGGTCAATTTGGGTTTATCAACATGATAACAAAATCAGTTCCTCAAAATGATCATCTTATATAACAAATAGTACATGATTCCTGTCGATAAATATTAAGCAAATAACCATCGACTGGGAGGGTGATGGCAAAACTATACGCGCCGAGGTGATCTGCGAAGGTACTATCATGCCGAGGCGACAGCCGAGGCATGATGGTACCTTCGCAGATCACCGAGGCGCGTATAGTTTGCCTCCATCACCCAAGCAAGGAGATTTGGTTATTTGTTTTATATCCCTCATATTATTTTGATCACAAACGAACTATAACTAACACAAAGGGCTCAAAAGTTTGGAATATTGAGCAACTGATCGAGTCTTTTATTTTCATTTTGTCAATCCTGCACATGAACACGATTTATGATTAAAAGGCTAAGACGCTTATATACCATTGTTACGTTGAGCGTAGCCGCGCGTAAACTTTGCGCACCAGCGCGCTACCTTTCTGCGCACCAGCGCGCACACGCATACTTGCGCTGCCACAAGCGTTCACATTGGCTGCCGCTGCGTTCTGGGTTGTCATGGGAACAAAACAAGTCGGTTGTAAACGTTCGCTGATTCCTAATTTAGAGGTTGTTAACAACGTGCCCTATGAGATTACATGCGTATCAGCAATTTACTATAACATCCTCGACAGGGCCAAAAAGTTCGTTGTCCTCGACAAAAATGGTACTGTACAAAAGTACTATATGAGATTGGGATTTGATGGGAGAAATTATACTTGAACACGTGACGGCGTTTCGACCAATCACATGGCTAGTACATTCTCATGAGGGATATAATCCATAATAGACACCTCTATACATGTTTTATTTCTCTCGATGCAATATAATCGCTCTCGAGAAATTAAAAATGTATCGTTGTCTATTCTGGTATATTCAACTCCAAACCATGCACTATTTGTATAATATGTGGTCATGCGTATATTACATATAAACATGATACCACCGACAGGGTAAGTGTTAAACTTACTTTTTGTGAGCCATCATAATGTGATTGATGTCATGTTTACATAGACACTATACGTTAATATATCAATACATGTTTAAGTCCCGGGTAGCCCAAGGAGTGTAGAACCTTTGTTAGTTGAAGTTAAATATATATGCTTCATTTTGCGAACTGTGATGGCATCGACACTGGAAGAGCAAATACTTATAACTACCTTGTCATAATTTGATTAACTTGCACAAATCAGTCAGACTTGAGTGGTGTTTACTTTTACTCAATGTCTGTACAAGGTTCAAAATATGGGATTACTTGTAAACCAGTGATGAGCATTGTCAAACTTCGAATCCGGTGGTCTCGGTTTTTGGGTATTAATTTTTTGTACCTTTCCGAGGTATTTAGTCATTGTCCATTTTATTTCGAACTGAATTAAATTCTGAATATATATCTCCTTGACTGATTACTAACAGCTAAGCTGATGTTGTTATAATTGTTTAATTTTCAACCCTGAATTATCATTGTGCAGTGGCTGTGGGAAGAATCACTACACGTGCTGGTCGGTGACTTGCCATTTGGTCTACAACCATTTGGTCCACTACCCATTTGGTCCACTGTCATTTAGTCTAAACCCGGTTCGTCCACAGTAAGTTCGTCTACGAGCCATTTGGTCTATACGCCAATTCGTCTATCTGCCAATTCGTCCAATAACCACATGGTCTACTACTCAATTAGTCTAATGTGTATTTCGTCTAATAGCCAGTTAGTCTACTTATCAATTGGGCTACTACCAATTGGTCTATACATCATGTAGTCTACAACCAGTTAGTCTACGAATCACTTGGTCTACTATTTAATTGGTCTACTAACCAGTTAGTCTACTATACATTTGGTCTACTATTCATTTGGTCTACAATCAATTTGGTCTACATGTACATTTGGTCTACAAATCATTTGGTCTACATGTACATTTGGTCCACCATCCATTTCGTCTACCAAACAAGTGGTCTACAATATATTTGGTCTACCAGTCATTTAGTCTACACATCTGTTCGTCTACAATCGATTTGGTCTATTTGGTCCACAATCCATTTGCAAGCCAATTAGTCAATCTGCCGTCTTTCATTTGCCATTTCATTAACGAGTGGTGAGAGCATGCAAATTACGTGGGGGCGATAAATTATTATCGGACATTGAGTTACATATCATATCATGGTAAATATTCATATGTAGCCTACATTGCAAAACAAAATAAACTTAATACAGAAAGTCATCATGGAGTATACAAAAGGGAGAGAGGAACAGAGAGTCAAAGACGATAGAGCAGAGAGATTGAAAGAGAGAGTAAGAGAAAAGAAGAGTATTAACATTACTATCAGCATCAATGATCATATAAACACATCTCTGTAAACATGATTAAAATTACCATTTACCATATTCAATTATACATAATATGACCCCGGCTGATGGAGAGATCATGCAGTCATTCTATAACTCGGAACAAGGGTGTTTTATAGTATGATGTTGCTTCGACTACTAGAACGTTCTACAGTACAGCATAGTGTTTGACCACCAAGGCCAAACTGGCCACATACCATAGTTTTATGGGGGTTCACTGCAGTGGGCAGACATAACACTTTGGCTGTCCAGACAAAACAATTCACTGAGAGGAAAGCAATTATACTCATATTATTCACAAACATGAAGTATAACAAGTGGAATCGAGTGTGAGGATTTCCTAAGAATTTCTTATTAAAACAGCACAGCATTAATTAACTTCACGTTAATCAAATAAAAAGAATAAAGACACAACTAATACATAATGTCACAATATATTGCGCCAATGTGTAGAAATTCTGCATCATATTTAGCTTCTTGTCATGTGAACTTATATAATGTTCTTATATTGTTTTCAGACATTTTCAACTTTTGCATAACGTGGTAATGTTGACCTTGTTTATATTCTTGTCATGTATTGGTGTTGGTTTTACAGTTTATATAGTAGCGCCTTTCTGATTATTTTACGTCATTTTGCTTTTCTTACACAAACAGACAATATTAATGGGATCTAGTAACTTTGTTGACATGTGCAAAAAGTGATGATTGGTTGATATAATGTATATTGTTGTTATCTATTATGTCCACAGGGTATTGTGTAAAAATTTCAAGTCAAATGGATGTTATATGGCCGAGTATAGCAAAATGCAAAGTGATATATTCACTAACTCACATTTATTATCTGCAAACTTCAATCGTACATATCTTTGTAACGAAAGGGAAATTTGAAGAAAACAAACGTAACCTGTCCCATGCTTTTTTTGTTAATACGAACTAAACAAGGTATAAGAGAACTGCTAGATTTCCAATTGGATTTTGAGGATTTGGACAAATTTACTAAGTCCCTTTAATCGGTATTATATACTTTGTAAAGATATATATCATTTATATATATATATATAGGGTAGGTTTATTTAAAAAAAATCATAACTTACAAAGATAACTGTTTTACATAAGATCGATAGAAGTATCTATAATAATAATAATAATAATAATATATTGCACGCGCGCACAGACATCCTATCACATTCACAGATAACATGCCTACACCATCTTGTAAGAGTCTCCACCATTATACCAGTCCTGTTCTCTTCAGAAAGCGGGACAATCTAATGAATCACTAAATTGTCACACTTTTTAAAATGGAGTACTGTGTATTAAAGGAACTACAGCGTCTAGATGGCCTAATTTTCACAATTCGGCTCTCTATATGTAATTTTTCCCGAAGAAAAAGAATTTGGCAGTCATTTCTCATGAAATCAATCAATTATGGGGTAATTAGTAAATATCTAATTGTCCTGGGAACGCCCCTTTTAAATCGCCAAAATGTGACGTCATCTAAAGAACGGACTAATGAACTAAATTCTGTAGATGACGCGTCATGACGTAAGCCAATGCATTGTCAATCACATGTCGATCACGCTGCCGATTCCGGACCCTTAATGTGGGTGGGGCGTAAACTGGCTGCTAAGTGAGATTTGGCATCAGAAAACTAGTCTTAAACCACTGTGTTTATTTTCTTGGATTTTTTTTCGGCAGACCTATGTTTCAAGTCATCAACTATGGAATAAGTGTCAAAGTACGTTGTATTCTTTAGGTCCTTTAAGTGCAGATCGCGCGCAAACAAAATTAACCCATGATGGCGGGCTTCAATTTGAACATACTTTTGGGGATTCTGAATTCTTAAATGCAAAACACTCGCCATTATCCGTTTTTAAATATTTAATTTTTCTGTTTGAAAATTAATAATGTATTATGCTCGTTTTTCCATTTTCAAAATCGCAAAAAAAAACACGGGAATCTGGTACAATATTCATTTTTTGTTTCGTTTTTAAATAGAAAAATAAACGCACAAGGATGGGCTTCAATTTGAAACAGAGCTCGGGATTCGGAATTCTGAAATGCAAAACACTCGCCATTATGCGTTTTTCAATATTTCGTTTTTTTATTTGAAAATGGATATTGAATTCTGGTCGTTTTCCATCTTTTAAAATCGCAAAAAAAATGGGATTCTGGTCAAGTTTTCATTTTTGGTTTGTTTTCGTTTTCCAATTGAAAAATGAGTTATCCATCTGTACCTTGATTTATAAATCCACCATGCTCGAAATGTATAGAAAATTACAAATCACTAATTAAAAAACCTATTATAATTCAAAAAGAGCAATTCACACAAGAGGGCGCTCTCTAAAAAAGCATTTTTCATGCAAAATTATGCAAGTGAAGTTTTTTTTTAATAATTAGATAGAAAGATCATCAATTTAAAAACCTTGATTTTTTTAGAAAAAGTGTAGGCATGAAACAAAAAAATCATAGAATATTTTGTTTTGAAAATATGAAGCGTACTTTTTTTTTTGTTACAACCATATTTGGAGGTTTATAACTTTTAACATTAATACGTTATACATTATTTTGGTATATTATTCGGAATGCCACGATTAGATTAGCTGGACTAGATGCAAATTCGTGAAATCTCAAATAAGGTGTTCTGTTTCTCGAAGAGTTACTTCTTGTACCACCATGTACATGTGTAACCATACTAACAAAACAATTTAAATACGATGAATCATATGTCTGGCTTGCCGCATTATGCACACTTTTTTGGCGTGAACATAAATAAAAGCAATTCAAAAGTGAAATTACATATCTTTCCTGCTAATGTTTAATCAATGATTTTTAATTATCGGTTATTTGGTATATTTTGCCCATAATCGGATGTTATTACCATGGTTACACAATCTCTATCTTTCTAACTTATCATTCAAAACATCACAAGCACGATCATTTTTGTAATGGATGAAACCAATAAGTTTTTAGTGAGTGCCCTTTTCAGTTTTAACGGCTATTTAAACACAATGATAATAAGCTTTTTACTTAGGCGTTTGTCCTTTTTAAAATTCATTTAGAGCATGGCAGAGTTATAACTATTAGTTTGTAATGTAATGGTGGATGTTTTGGTTACTAAAGTGCAGTTTAACCGAAACAGAAACTGTACTATCAATACCAAAACTAATCTATCCCTTTAAATACCTCATTTGTAAATTTTTTAAAAGAGGAAGCATTTTTTTAACGACCATATCTGGATGATTATGATTTTAACATGATTACGCTATACATCATTTCAGTTTATTATTTGGAACACCACAATTTGATTAGCTGGACTAAATGCAAAATCTCAAATGAGCGGGCACTTTCCATCTCTCATTCGGGCAATCATGCAGCAAGTTCTGGCAATCAACATCTCACATTCGGGCACTTGCCATCTTATTCGGGCAATCAACATCTCCCATTTAAGTCTATCAAATCTCCTTCCAAAGTATATATGCACCAGATTGCATTATTTTGAATGAAAATTGCAAAAGCTCCCTATCGTGGGAGGGGGATACTCCCTAGCTCCCACACCCTCCGTGGCACTTCGCGCCTTCGGGCTTGGTCGCTCCGCTCCCTCGCATGATCACGCCCTACCCGATATTCGGGCAAAAGACGCCAGTCCCCCTGGAAAAAATATGCAGCTACATGTATATGCCCATGACGAGGCGTGGGACATTGTGTTAAATTGTTTTTGTTCTTAACTCCTGCTTTTGACATTGAGGTTAAAGAGGAGAATGACGTCGACATTGACAACATGCGATGAGTGAATGGAAATTCTTATATTTGTTTTTTCATTATGAAATTTTAAAAGATTCAAGATTGGTCGATCATGTGGTGACGGAGGTCAATTCATGACATGTATACACAATTGCGTATCAATCAAAAATTAGGTCTTGGGTATGCACCAGATTGCACAATTTTAGGTCCAATAATGAAAAATCTCGCTACTGTGGGAGGGGGGACACACCCTCCCCCCCCCCCCCCCTCGGTCGCTTCGCTCCCTCGCAATGTCCCCCCCACTTTTTAGTAGCTGTTGACGCCCATGGACTAATACACCTGTAGAAATACAATGAGTCATAGGTCTGGATAGCCGCATTATGCATACTCTTTTTGCGTGAACATAAATCAAATCAAACCACAGATGAAATTACATATTTTACCTGCTTATTTTGTATCATTGGTATTCAATAATCGGTTAGTTGGTCTATTAATCGGCTGCTGTTTCCATGGTTAAACAATCTCTATATCTAATCACTATTTCAACAAAACATCACAAGCACAATATTTTATTTTGTTTTATTTTATGGTTGGCTATTTTTCGTAAATGATAAAATAGTCCTTTTCCTTGACATTTGTCTCTTTTGGGTTATTCTTTTCGAGCATGGTAGGATTTAACTATTAGTTTGTAATGTAATGGTGAAGGTTCTGGTTACTAAAATTCAGTTTGACAGAACTTTAATATAGAGGGCGCTACTCAAAATATTGTTGTGAGATAATGAAACCCGAGTAAAAAAATCGAAAGAGCATACTATTTTAATGACAAAATGAATCATAAATGGCTGAAACATCCTTATACATATCCATTCGTAATAAATGTGGGGCCCCACAATTATTCCACATTTTTGAACCAGCCGTTAAAGGGATCTAGTAACTTTGTTGACATGTGCAAAAAGTGATGAATGGTTGATGCAATGTATATTATTGTTATCTCATATGTCCACAGGGTATTGTGTGAAAATTTCAAGTCAAATGGACAATGCATGGCCAAGTAATGAGCGAAAATGCAAACTGATATTCAATAACTCACTGCACTCACTTTGTACACAGAAGAAAAACTCGCCCGGAGTTTTTCTTATCTGAATACTTCGATCGTACATATCTTTGTAACGAAAGGGAAATTTGAAAAACCGAAACCTGTCCCATGATTTTATTGTTAATACGAATACAACAAGGTATGAGGGAACCGCTAGAATGAAACATTTATTTTGAGGATTTGGACAATGTTACTAAGTCCCTTTAACAAATAAACAAAAAAACACTTCCTCTTTTCAAAATTTTACAACAGTGTTTTTTAAATAGTTGTTGATAATCTCTCTAACATAACATTTATGTATGCACAATATTTAAAATGGTTAAAACCAATGAGTGTTCAGAGAGTGCGCTTTTGAGTTGTAACGGCTCTTTTGGAATAATGTGTATACATGTCGAGCCCGGTGGAGTCATAACTATAGTTTGTAATGTAATGGTGCAGGTTTTGCTTACTAAAATTTAGTTTGACCATAACTGTACTCTCTTTACCAGAACTCAACTATCCCTTTAACTGGAAATTTGTACACAACACCCTGTGGACATATCAGATAACAACAGTATACATTGTATCGACCACTCATCACTTTTTGCACCTGTTAACAAAGTTACTAGACCCCTAATAGTGTACTTTTTAAAAAGTATTTATTGTGGGTGGTGCATTTTTGTTTTGCTTTAAATAGCGAGTAACATTCTTTAAATGCAAAATTCTTACGGTATGTGTTTATGTGATGGCTCTATTTATATCTTGTTGTTTCTTTCTTTTTCTATATATTTCCCTTTGATTAAATAATCAATTTGTTCAGTTCAGATTTTGAAATATATACTGCAAAGTTGCAATCACTGAGTATCAAGCGAATATCAGTTTGCGACACTTTCTCTCATTACTGGGCCATCAATTTGGTGAAGCATCCATTTTGCATGAACACTTTTTACACATTTCTAAGTGGACATGTCACAACGCTACAATTCACACCAGGGGCATCGATCACGGGGGGGGGGGGGGGGAGGATGGGGGGATATATCCCCCAATATTTCAGGTGGGGGATGGCCTGTATTATCATCCCCCCAATATTTGGGGTTCAAAAATGTATAATAACATTAAAATTAGGGAGCATTGCCCCCTCTCATGAATGGAAGTTGTTACTATAGTCTTCTTTAAACCACTTTTTGATAATGCTAAACTGCCCAAATAAAAAATCTTCCGGGTCTGCGCCCCTGGAACCCCCATTAAGGTTATTTGACCCAGTACCAACCATGTACACATTAAATAGTTTTATTCAGGACTTCTCTCTTGGCAAACTTTCAGGCGATCCATGGCCCACTGTGCGTTTGCGCTTCGCTCACTAAAATTGAGCTAACTATTCAATGGTTAATTGTATTTTTGGATATTGCAAATCCCGAAGCTTCCGGGGGCTTCGCCCCCCTTGACCCCCAATAAGCTTTTCAATGTGGGTATCCCTTGACTTATTATATTCAGGGTTTCATCAGGATGATTGCAATCGACCGTATTTATCTATCAGGCTAAAATTCACCCATACTTGGACAATGCCCTCATCATAACAGGATGCTTGCAATGTGCACTTAATAATCTTCCAATCTCCAAACAGCTAATTCAAAAGGCAATTAACTAAAGAATAGTTAACTCTATATAGACAACATCTTTATATCTGGATATTACAAATCCCAAAGCTTCCGGGGGCTCCGCCCCATGGACCCCCAATAAGCTTCCCAATGTGGGTATCCCATGACTGATGCTATTCAGGGTTCCATCAGAATGCTATCAGGCTAAAGTTCATATTGGACAAAGCCCAGCTCATAATGCTTGCAATGTGCACTTAATAATCTCCCAATTTCTTAAAGGGGTAGTACAGTTTTGGTAAGGCTGAACTTTATTAACCAAACCTGGACAGTAACATTATAAACTAATAGTTATAACTCTACCATGCTCGAAAGGTATACAAAGTTAAACACGACTAAGTAAAAAGCCTGTTATCATTAAAAAAAAAGAGCCTTAAAACCCAAGAGGGTGCTTTCTAAAAAGGCATTGGTTTCAACCATTTTTCATACAAAATTATGCATGTGATGTTTTATTGAAATAATGATTAAATAGATAGAGCATCAACAACTATTTAAAAAACACTTTTGAAAATTTTAGAAAAAGTGCAAGCATTTTTTGAATTTTTTGAAAAAATCACCTAATTATTTGGGGCCCAAATAATTATAAGATCAGATATATTTATGGATATTTGTATGTATTACTATGGAAAATCATTAATGCATGTGCACCTTTTCATGTATAGTAGAGTAAACGGCAAAAAACACATTTATTACCCCCTTCCATTTAAAGGGATCGTTGAGTATTTGTCAAACTTAACTTAAAGGGGTAGTACAGTTTTGGTAAGGCTGGACTTTAGTAACCAAACCTGGACAGTAACATTATAAACTAATAGTGCTCGAAAGGTATACAAAATTACAAACGACTAAGTAAAAAGCCCGTTATCATTCAAAAAGAGCCATTAAAACACAAGAGGGCGCTTTCTAAAAAGGCATTGGTTTCAACCATTTTCCATACAAAATTATGCATGTGATGTTTTATTGAAATAATGATTAAATAGAGAGATCATCAACAACTATTTAAAAAACACTTTTGAAAATTTTTGAAAAAGTGCAAGCATTTTTTTCTTTTTTTGAAAAAATCATCTAATTATTTGGGCCCCAAATAATTATAAGATCAGATATATTTATTTATATTTCAGCCATTTCTGGGTCGATTTTGACCAAATAAAGTTTATTCTGCCATTAAAATTGCATGTTCTCTCAAATTCGACACTCAGTTTTTCATTACCTCACAAAAAAATTGTGATGTACAGCGCCCTCTCTACCAAAACTAAACTACCTCTTTAAGTAACCAAAACCATGAAAACCTGCACCACAATAATAGTTAATATAACTTCACCATGCTCGAAAAATATACACATAACACAGTTACAAACGACTAGGTAAAACCCCTGTTATCATTCAAAAAGTGCTGTTACAACTCAAGAGGGCGCTCTCTAAAAAAAAATAGTTTTAACCAGTTTTTCATTATCTCACAATTGTTTTGTTTGTGAAGTGCCCCCTAAACTAACACTCAACTATCCCTTTAACTTTGCTCCCTAGCCATCCCTAGTCATCACTTCAAAATATTGGTTCATTTAACAACTAACTACATGGTGAACAACATTTCATACACAGCGTGGGCGTTGTTGTAGACTTTTTGCTAGTAGACCAAATGGTTTGTAGACGTATTGGGTAGTAGCCCAAATGACTAGTAGACCAAGAGCATCGTAGACCACATGTCGGGTAGACCAAATAAGTTGTAGACCAAATGGATTGTAGACTAAATGATTTGTAGACGAAATTGATAGTAGACTAAATAGAATGTAGACCAAATACATAGTAGACTAAATAACTAGTAGACTAAATGGGTAGTAGACGTATAGGGTGTAGACCAAATTACAGTAGACCAACTGGATAGTGGACCAAAATACTAATAGACCAAATGGGGTGTAGACCAATTAGAGTGTGGACCAAGTTAAATGTAGACTAAATGACTAGTAGACCAAATGGTTAGTAGACGTATAGGGTGTAGACCAAATTACAGTAGACCAACTGGATAGTGGACCAAATTGGTGTGGACCAAATAGCAGTAGACCAACTGGCTAGTGGACCAAATGGTAGTAGACCAAATGGTCATAAACCTGCTGGTCGTAGATTCATTATGTTCGTGGTGCAGCAATCTGGTTGTCATGGTTGTAGGAGGCTTGAATTCCTCTAGACCGTATTTTTATTTTCGCATTTTCAACGATTATCATCTATCAGTATGAACAAAAAAATACAAACAAACAATCAAAAGCAAAACAACAATGTAATAATTACCTCTATATACATGTTGACTCCAAACGTTTTACGACGTTCATAAAGCTATACTTACAAAGTGCATATAAATGTTGTATTAGGTGGGTGATTTTATGGCATCGGTTGAAAATTAATTTTAAATACAAACAATATACGACTTGTTTATGGCTCTGTTTGTGAAGCGTTACGAATGAAAATGAAAAATGAAAATAAATTCGAATGCAAACTATAGTTTGTGTTATATGGCTGAGTTATACAATATTTACATATTATTTATGACTTATAATGTTGATAATACGAGATAATGATATACCATCATTTTACGACGATGGCTTGTTGGTATTTAAGTTATGCTTCAAGTGAATGTATACTCTTTAATAGCGGAACACATATTACTTCAAAGAAGACCCTTTTTGGGGGTTTTTGTTTTGTTTTTGTTTTTAGTCTGGGGCTGAGGACTAGGTCAGAATATTAGCAAAAAAGTGTATGTCATTGCAACACATTTGTAAATCCTTCTTATACCAGGTGAATTATTTGGTATTGCATGTGCAAAACTGTGCTGTTTATTGGCACTAAAATATGAAATACATACTTGCATGTGATTCTTTCCTATAGTTGGAAGTTTTAAGTTGGTCATTTTAACCAAACATGCCAAATGTGATAAGGTTCGCACTGCTTAGATGCACCGATGGTGTGCACAGTTGCTCACAGGACTGTTCCACCAACCAACCCGCAGGTCCCAGGTTCGATTTGTCTATTTATTGAAATACAGTGCCAACTATTTTAGGGTGATCTCTTGGTTATTGAGTGTTAAATAATATCCCACGTTCATATCGACGTCTTTGTTAAAATGATGCTTACAGAATCAGGAATTCAAAGTCAATGCGAATTTCAGAATGTCAAAGTGAACGGGTTAATTAGGAATATACCAACAACGGTACGGTGATGAATCCGTTAGTCGTACATTTTTTTATACGAAATGGGTTATTATACATTTCCAAGGCATGCATTTTTAAAATTATGAGAAGCATTTTTTTTTCTTTTCTTATTAACATCAAGGAGATATATTTTGGATAAGCATCATGAATGCCTTCATCATGAATTGTCCAACATTGCAAACCTGTAAAAGGGGATGGAAGGAGGATGATGCGTGGTCCCGTACGCCTCGCAGCCCATCACCCCCTCACCAGCCCTGTCAGCAGATCTATCATACACCCTTGTTCAGTTACCACCCCTCTCATACATCAGCTTTCCCAGCCCCTTCTGATCGGATACTATATCCCACAGACGTCTCCCGTGGCATTGCATGAACAACCCTCTTCTTTATCCTTAACAGCCCTCGTACCCTAATCCTCACAAAAATTCGCCTGACAGCCAACAATATATGAGCTTGACAAACAATGGAGAACTTTGAAGTAAAATATTGCAAACAAAGTAAACGGGTTTAATTACCGGATACATAAACGACTGTAATAAAATTGTCTATGCCATATATTGTCGATTTTCTATGCATTTAAGATATAACTTTACGACGTTTACAATGAAATACAAAGTATATTAACAAAGGGTACTCTACAAACAAATGATCAGAATGAAAACTCTATTTTGTGGTTATATGGTTGGGTTTATAGCATGCTAATATTTAAACAATTTCTTACAAATTACACTATATGAAGTTATTGTAGGATTTTATTGCATTAATTATGTTTGCAAATAGTTACGACCCATATTAAACGACACACCTCTGAGATCATTGACCGTCGCATGCAATATCTGGACGTTTGCCAGAATATTCGTTTTTGGAAATTTTCATATAAAAGTCAAACTAATCGTGTCCTGAAAATAGAACTACCGCCAAATTCACAATTATTCTTAAAGAAATGAAATCATAAATCATGCATACCTTGTATAGTATACTTTGGAACTTAATGTGGGCCATTCGGTATGCAGTTCTCGGTGTAAGTTGATATCAAAGCTGTTTACGGCAATGTTGTATTGCCTTTTGCACATATCAAACGGGGTTAAACTTTTAACACATCTGTGCCTTTCGTATACTTATATTCACCCGTTGGTATTGTTTAATATGTTTACCTTCATCTCGTACACCCCCTCCCTTTCCGGGACATACCCGAAAATATTCGGCGCATTCTTTGTTTTGTTAAACTGTTCTTACAGCGTTCAATAACATAAATGATGAAATTATTATTCACATAAAAAGCACTCTCGAGTTCACTGTATAAATGCAAATCAAACCATAATCATGGACGCTCCGAAAAAAAAAAACATTAGGAAACTTAAACACACACAAAATGAATAACGGATTACCCCCACCTAGACAGCGATAAAAGTTACATTGTTTAATTTATTTACCTTCATCAATCTCGTGTTCCCATTTTGAAAAACGTTCCCAAATAATGGCAGTCGCAAATGAACAGTAATTGCAATTCCCATTTAATATAATTTTGAATCATACATTTAGCAGGGCATATTTCTGTTTTAGCACTAGGGATTAACAATATGTGGCATGTACAGCGTGGTTGAACCGATTGGGGACATGCGGATGATTATGAAGGGGGGGGGGGGGGGGGGGGGGGTTACACGATATAAATGTCTTTATAATGAAGAACTTTCTTCCAAAAGGCGCTATTTCCACTTTCTCAACTTTCGAGGAAAACAGGTTTCGTTGCCCCCATTTTGTACACTTGCCTATAGGAATATGAAAATTAAACTTTTTATATTTTGATTTTGAGTGAGTGATTTGGCGTAAAATATGGATTCCTAGATAGCTACGTAGCTTATAAATGTGGATATCCCGTTAACTCAATTTGTATGGAAAGTGGATTTAGCGCCTTTTGGAAATAAGCTCTTCGCTATTGCTTTGGGCTATCTTTTGTGGGTCGGTGCCCCCCCCCCCCCCCCCTCTCCCCTCCTCCGTAGTTACGCCTCTTGGGATGATGCGGAATTCAGATGAGAGATTGGGACAATGCGGAGTAGCGATCAAGCCGGAATGAAATACTTAGTATCCAAAATATGGGGTCGATGTGTGATTGACGTCCGTTAACCCACGAAAGCAGTAGTATAATGTTTAGCTGTGTAATAATGCGTATGTCCCAAACATTTACAAGGGATATTCCTTTTAAGGAAATAATGATAAGTATGCCTCATGAAACTAATAAGCCTTCAGATAGGGTGGAATGCGTATACTAGCCGGCCCCTTACTAAGCTGTACGGGTGATACACGTAACCCCCCCCCCCCCCCCCCCCCCCCCCTCCCTTTCCGAGACATACCCGAAAATGTTAGATGCATTCTTTGTTTTGTTAAACTGTTCTTACAGCGTACAATAACATATTAAATGATGAAATAATGATTTACATCAAAAACACTCTCGAGTTCACTGTCATAAATGAAAATCAAGCCATAATCATGCACGCTCCGAAAACAAAAACATAAGGAAATTAAAACACACACAGGCAGACGTATTCCCCACAAAATGAACAGCGGAATATAACCACCCAGACAGCGACATAAACATGTTAAAGTCATACCTGTAAAGTGTCAGATATTGCACAAAATGACATTTGAGACTTCAATCCTATATCAATATCATTGTAAAATACAATTGAAAGATTTGTGAAAGTTTGAAAGAAAACGAACACGGTTTACCTAGTGAAAAAAGCGAATATTGAGTTCATATTTTATCACCGAATACTGATGGTCTGCCATACATTTGTCGCAGTAATGAATGATCCGTTTGAGATATTCGCACCCGTGTATGTTTACACAAAGTGCACGTAGTACATAATTCATGGAATTTGAACTCGCTCGGCTCAAAGTTCAATCTCCGGAATGTTCTCACGGGTGCTGCATGCGGACGTTCTGAGCTAGGACAATTGTACTTTTTATCAAAAGCGTTAATCAACGTGATTGAAATAAAATATTTAAATGATAATTATCTTCATACTAAAGGGACATTTGAAAAAATCAAACCCTATTTTATTCTTCTTTTACCATAAGATAAACAACACAGTAGAAGAGAAACGAGGAAGCTCCAAGTAATTTTCGTGGATTTGGACACTTTACAGGTATGACTTTAATTACATTTTGAATAATAATAAACCTAACCAACTAATATAAACACTGTTTATACAAGTTCCATTATATGACACGTTTTGAAACAATCAATGTTTATACAGAATTGAAACCATACGAACTTGCACACAAATTTGTGAATGTAATTTGTTTTTTGTTATCATAATGATTCATGATCATACTGTCATTTAATATCCGTCATCACGTTTATGTGGTTCTTGCATTGGTACCCATTGTTTTGTGCATGACTTCTCTCACTCAAATGATGTCATACCGAACAACATGTGGATGGAAAGGTTTACAATTGGTTTAGTAATACATATACCACGTGACAAGCAACATCAACCTGAACCCTTTCAACAATTGAAACAATCAATGTCTATAGGAATAATACAGTAATGGTCAACCCGAATTTTAGGACCGAAATCATTTTATTAGCATTCAAAACTACAATGAATTCTTCAACCATCCTCGACTGGTATAACGTCATCACAATGGCTTAGTTAGAAGTTTTCAAAGGAAACACAAATGTGCACTGAAAACACAATAACGTGTCAACCATTATATAGAACAAAAATCACAGTGTTGATATTTGTAATAAAACAATTTGAGTCGATTATATAATGATAGCTAGTTGGCCTTATCAATGCATTCGATAATTATCGAATAATGTTCTAGCCTAAAATGTATTCCGATACAAGTATTATGGTTTTTTTTCAGCCGTTTCAAAACCGAATTACATTCGACAATGTTCATTCTGTCCTAACAATCATGTTTGATTTTAAATACAACACTAAGTATTCCCGACATTACCATAAGCATCAAAACTTATGGAATGACCTCCCGACAAAATGTTTGTATACTTTTCAAATTTCCTCAGCTACAATTAACCAAGACATCTACAACAAAATATGTTGTTAAAGGGACTTAGTAACATTGTCCAAATCCTCAAAATAAAATTTTAATTCTAGCGGTTCCCTTATACCTTGTTGTATTCGTATTAACAATAAAATCACGGGACAGGTTTCGGTTTTTCAAATTTCCCTTTCGATACAAAGATATGTATGATTGAAGTATTCATATAAGACAAACTCCGGGTGAGATTTTCTTCCGTGTACAAAGTGAGTGCAGTGAGTTATTGAATATCACTTTGCATTTTCGCTCATTACTTGGCCATACAATGTCCATTTGACTTGAAATGTTCACACAATACCCTGTGGACATATGAGATAACAACAATATACATTGCATCAACCATTCATCACTTTTTGCACATGTCAACAAAGTTACTAGATCCCTTTAAGGGGTAGTTCACATTTGGTATAGAGGGCGCTGCAACAAATCATTTTGTCTGATAATGATAACTGAGTGTCAAATTTGAAACAGCATAACATTGCAATAACAAAATCAACTTTATTTGATCATTATCGGTTCAGAGACGGCTAAAATATATATACATTTGTCCAATCGTAACCAATCTCGGCCCCATATTCATTTGACAAATTTTGGAAATAAAAAGAAAAACAATGTTACACTTTTTCAAAAGATGCCTTTAAGTATTTTTTAATGATCTCTCTATTAAATCATTTTCAACAAAACATCACATGCATACTTTTGTATGGTAAATGGTTTTAACCGATGGTATTATAGAGAGTGCCCTACTGTGCTTTAATGGATCTTTTGAATGATAACAGGCTTTTTACTTAAAGGTTTGTAATTGTGTCGAACATGGTGGAGCTATAATTATTAGTTTGAAATATTAATGTGCAGATTTTGGTTACTAAAGTTCAGCCTTGCCAAAAATGTAATTCCCCACGTTTGGTACAGACAAACCAAATTATACAACATGAACAGACATTTAAGAATTCGATAATACAGCAATAAGACCAGCATGGAATGCACCGTATTGGTGTAAAGAATGCCAATTGACAGAGCTAGCTTATTGTATTATCGCGTTCAGGTATGGCGAGCGTTTTGTCATGTTTTGATGCAAAGTTTTAGCTGAGGAGGGATTTTTTTTTACCCGACTATGGTTTGGTATAACGTGCTCATCTAGAATGAGAACCGCTTAACCAAAATGGTTGATCTTGGTATCATTTTTCTCAGGAGAAGACACACCATCCACTGATACCAGTCATTATTTACAATTATTACCGGAAGTATGCCGTTCCGTTTGTTTTTTTTTGGTGGGGGGGGGGGGGGCACCCTGTATTAGGTGTTATCACTGGTTACCAATTTTCCCTTGATGAGACTACTCGGTCCAGTGGTGTGCTATCCTTCTGGTAATTTCGACCATGGGATGGTTAATTGGAACTTCTTAAATAGCGGCCACAGAGTCACGAATAATTTGCTTGCTGGCCCGCAACGGTGCTGTGCAATGATCAGAATCACGGACTAGATCGATAATGGATACAAATTCCAGTTATCCTTTGGTCCTAGCCGTTTTAAGGATTGTTTTCTTAATTCGTCAACGGTAGGAAGCATTCGCAGATGAATTTATGATGTTCGTTCTAATCCGTTTGGGTAATTTTCTATTCTCCAAAAACATTCCACGCATTTTGCTCAGGCCGATCCGATTCGCGGAGGCGAAATTTTGGTTTTGAGCATGTTTAAAACCAAACATTTCTTGAATTTAAATGAATTTTTATTAATGAATTGGTATTCTATTTAACATTGAATTGATGTTCTATGAATATGAATATTCAAGGATTCTAAAAAAATTAAAATTGATATGTTCGAGGTTCATTGAATTGCATGAAATATTTAAATAAAATTTATCTTTCGATTTGACTGAAATATTGTGGTGAATATTTCCTTTGTTTTGACTTAATGTTCATTACTGTGAAAGTGAAGTTCTGTGAATCTAAAACTTCCATTGCGTTTGTAATGTGTTTTCACTTGCTTTGATTATGGTGAAACATCAAACGCCTCTATCAGTGTTTTTAGTCCAATACAACCAGCTACTCTTTATAGCAACTCCATTCTAGCTGTGGGGTTGTAACTCACACACGGCCTAACAGTGCCGAAGTTAGAGTATTCAAATCCTCGTAACTCATTCAACCAAATCCTCGTAACTCATTCAGAGTTGAAACTAAGAACTCGTATCTCAAATTGAATAAAAACTAAAAACTCGTATCTCAATGTAGATAAAAGCCCAAACCTCGTAACTCAGTTTCAAATATCAAAACAATTATTTTACGGTATTTCAACAATGACATTACAAATTTTATAAATATTCCAGTTTTAAAAAGAAAGGACGTTGTCACAGCACTTAATTTGTTGAGACAGGAAAGTTTTTTCGCTCTCCTGAAAATTCATGATTTTTGAGATACGAGGTTTTGTCACCCCACCGACGATATACATGTAGTACAATATTTACAATTCGGTTATCAATAAATATTTACATTGACAAGTCATATATTAAAACGTATAATCGCTTACCTTATTTACACTTTCCACAATATAGAACAGGGCAGCATGACGACACTAACTAGCGCTTGACTGCTTATGGGATAGCTTGGTGTCCTTGCTTAAGTGGTTCCTTGGTACTTCTTTAACACGCATGCGCACTTCAGCATATCATGTGACTTAGGCGGAAATGACTGAAACTATATATGTTTTCATCTATCAACGACATGTAATATCTCAGATTCACCAAGGCCATGAAGGCTGATAGTTTGTTATTTGTTTAAAGGTAATGCCTAAACAATTGGTATTATTAGTATTATTACAATAAGGTTAGGCCCAAACTCTGGATATGGCTACCGCACTACTTTGCATACTTCATACTTGAGTATACTTGAGTATGAATTAATTGAGAAAAAAAATGTCAATGAGTGATACAGTATAAAAATGATATTTGCTACCTATACACTGCCACAGTAAACAATTTATGTGGCTGACCTTACGATCTTACGACCAAACGAACACAGGTTCTGCACATATCTGCCGATTTCGTTGACGGCTATTCTATGCCAATCTGGCACACGACCTTACGACGATACCCCTCACACGGCAAGTCATTCCATTTCCATCCCCATTTTGCGCCCGTCTCGGTGCAGTGTTCACGGACACTGCTTGGTTCTCCAGGCGCCCAATCTGAAATGGAAACAAAACGGAATTATAGAGTATTATGATTATGGAAGCAACGGCCACCCATATGTTTAGATAGTCACTTTGGCATGTCGACATCTTCCTAAACAGCTAGCAGATCATATGAAGAGATCATGGGTCTCATATGTTTAACATCTTGGAAAATACGTAGATGAGTCGACATCTGAGAAGAGAGATGATCAGATGACGAGATTCAAGATCTCGTCATGTCGACATAGTGGTGGACTAGATTAGAAGATGTCGACTTGCCCAACTTATTATCTCAACATCTGGGTGGTACTTTTCTATAATGTTTTGCAGAATGTAAACACTATACAATACATGCATTATAAATATTCATACTAAACTTTTCGCAGCGAATAGGGACAGATATGACGATCAGTCACTCACGGATACATTCAGTATCTGCAATGGAATTCATACGCAGTTTAAATGAAGCACATCGTAACAATAAATCACATCATGTTTACAGGGATCTAGTAACATTGTCAAAATCCATAACAGTTCATTACAAATATAATGGTTCTTTTAATTATGTCTGTATGCGAATGACCAATACAAGCATGGAACATGTAAACAAAAATCTTCAAATTTTCCTTTCGTTAGAAAGATATTTACGATTGAAGTATTCGGATTTTGACTATCCACTAGATATTCGAAACTGTGTACAATGTCAGGGCAACGAATCATACAATATCACGTTGCATGTTCGCTCATTACTCGCCCATATAATATCCATTTACATTTGCATTCACGTGACATGTTCACACAACACTCAAATGACATTATCACATTACAAAACTACGCATTATATCAACATCACTTTGTGCACATGTATTAGAAGATAGATCTTTTTAAAGGGGTATTTTCAGTTTTGGAATAGAGGGGCTGCGTAAAATAATGTGTGTGTGAGGTAATGAGAAACTGAGTGTCAAATTTGAAAGAGCATACAAGTTTAAAGACAGAATAAACTTTATTTGATAAAAATCGGATCAGAAACAGCTGAAATATCAATAAATATATCATTTCGGAATAAATCATGGGCCCCATATTTGTTCAATAATTAACCCAAATAAACATATACAATGTTTTCCAAAAACTTTCAAGATGTTTCAAAATAGTTGTTAATGACCTATCTTTTTAATCATATACTTTGACAAAATATCACATGCACAATTGTGTATAAAACA
The DNA here is from genome assembly GCA_037951105.1 of Echinarachnius parma. NCBI lineage: Eukaryota > Metazoa > Echinodermata > Echinoidea > Clypeasteroida > Echinarachniidae > Echinarachnius > Echinarachnius parma. Next base: position 93,523 of record JBAMJV010006208.1, read on the forward strand.
TAGTTGAAACCAATGCGTTTTTAGAGAGCGCCCTTTTAAGTTCTAACGGCTCTTTTTACATGATAACATGCTTTTTACTCTTTATTTAAATGTGTTTATACGTTTCGAGCATTGTGAGGTAATAACTATTTAATAGTTTGTATAGTTTGCAATGTTATGGTGCAGGTTTGGGGTTAGAACAATTCAGTTTGACCAAACCTGTTATTTCCCTTTAGAGGTTAACCACGCACTGGCATTTTTGCATTACTAACAATTGCATGATGACTAACTTTTAGTCGTATACTTGTATTTCCTTTTTGATATTACCAATATAACCAATAATGGTAATAGGCACTGTTTTGATATCATTTTCTCCTGTTTTGACATAACCACTGAAGGCTGCCATGTTATTCATCGGTACGACACGACGCGTCACATGGGCGTACGATGCCCTGAAGAAGGCTTACTGACATAGCATCAGACTCAACAATAGTTACCTAGACACGTTTACTAAAGTGCATGCGCTTGCGCTAATACACTTCACACATTGCTCCACTATGAAATAATTGCGCCCGAAAAGTCCATCAAATGTGTGGATTTGTGTTGGCTTGTTTGACCAACGTTCTTAGATCTTACGAGGGTGCTGCATTGACTCGGCTACGAGTGGCCCAAGTACTGTATATATGTCATTGCATTCATGCAAATTGTAACATCCTTGATGGAAATAGTTTGTAATTGTTTGCATAGATCGCCTATGATGCAATAATGAGACACATGATGAGGTCAATACACACCTCTGAAGTCACTTAGACTGGTTCCCGTCCTGTCCAATTTGCATGTCAAGGACTGGTTCCGTCTAAGTCATCGCAGTTGATCCAGTATAGCCCAGGAGCCGCCATGCCTATGAAAACGTCCGTCTCGTCGAGACTCTCCAATAGCAGAAGCGAAGGGGATAGTTCCTGTCCCGCGTAGATAAGAGGATCTAGACCAGTACAGTAGGCTTGCGCCTCGGCCCAGCTTGTCACCAAGTCGGTGAAGAGGTAACACTTGCCTGTAGACCGCGGGCCGAACCGTGAAAATCGCCTTATTTCTTGACTTTCGTGCTTCAAATCTCGTATCTACCTGAATTTTGGCATGTGGGTAGTGAAAAATTCACTGAACACAAATTCATAACTCGTCAAGCTCAAAAAGTGCGCATTTTTTCAAAAAGTAGAACAAACTTGGAATTTTGTTTTGTAACACTCTCTGAAAAATAATCCAATCCCAGTGCATCTCTCATTAGAACGTAACAGTGTCCCATAAGCTAGGGCCAATCAGATCGCTTGTTTTATCGTTGTGCGAAAAGTTTGTTTTGATGCGATGTAATGACACGTACTTTATCTGGATTTTGTTGTTTACATGGAAACTAAACTCACAGTAAATTCATTCATTTAGAGGAATTAATTCCGAAATAGATAAGGAATGAGTACCACCTTGAAAATTTACCAAAAACACATTAGAAGTTGATAAATAATTTAACGAAAAGAGATCAGGCTAGTGTCGCCTGAGCTGCGGGGCACTGGTCGGCTACAAAAGGTGGCATGGAGGCATAATGCAATCGCCCTCAGCATGAATCTAGTTTAATTTTACCCCTTTACCCCGGGAAAAAGCTATTCTTCTAGTTACTGTCTGTCTTGGAATGGATTGTAATATATTTGTCTTTATCTAAAGGGAAAGTCCACCCTAAATCTAAGTTAGTTAAGATAATGGCATAACTAAAGAGAGGAACGTGACAGTGAAAAATTTCTTCTTGTAAATATATTGCCTATTTTTTTTATAATTTATTAATTTTCCATGATGAAACATTTTCTGCTTCTATTAAAACCAACTTATTTTCAGGGTGGACTTTTCCTTTGAGGAAACAAATAAAGGAGAGAAATAGAGGGTAGATGGAGAGATTGTGAAATTTGGTAGACTGGTATTTATTTATTTATATACATTTGTTAACATTTTATTTTGCTTTTTTTTTTTGCATCAGGACTAATGGTATTCGATTCATCACACAGCACACTCCCCAACTCAAATCATCCTTCAGCATCCCATTGGCAAAATATATAATAATAATTTAAATAATAATACAATAAATCAAAAATACCAAAAAAACCCATGTATACAGCGATAACTTATCTCTCTTATCATATCTATCTTTCTCTCTTACACACACACACACACCCACACCAAAACATACATGTACACAAAGATACAAACAATCCAGTCCAGACAATGCACTTATTTATCACACCAAATTAATTGATATTAGAGCACGATAAGAACAGTTGTAAAAAAAATGAGATAAGTAAAATTTTCCATATTTAGTAAAATCTTTATGATCTTATTTTATCTATCTCAATGAAATGAAAATCACTGGAAATTCTGGTAATTGGGCAAAATACAAAACAGTAGAAGTAATGCATAGATTAAGTAGACGCATAAAGAACAAACATTCTTATGAATGAGGTAACATTTTCTGGCTATTGAAAAGAATCTCGGTTATAGCGAGATTCCAGTTATAACGAGGTAAAATCGATAGTCCCGACTACCTTGTTATAAAGAGGTTTCCCCAGTTAGCAATACAAAATTATCATAATTCATACAACAAATATTCAAATATTTAATATCATGTTGTACTGTTTCATTGATTCATACAAAGCATGTAAACCAGACATACAATCAACTTCCCTATTACTTGCCTCTGATGATTTGTTTTCTTTGTTTTTAAACATAACATAGACAAACATAATATTTGTCTTAATTTCATTAGTTTGTAAGGCAAATAAAACAAAACAAATAATATGAGCATTTATGGAAACGTTTTACATGTACATCACAATTCTTCCTGAGCTGAAGCAAACATATTCATAAAACAATTCATGCTTTCACTAGTCCGTTTCTTAACTCACTACAGAGTGCAAATATTTAAAACAGCTTCTATACATTGTATACTAGTCTGTTAATGTTAATCTTAACAGCAAAATACTATATATACAGTAGTTAAAAGAAGGCAGACATGGAAGAAAGATTACTTGCACAAATTGATAAATAACCACATTGTACACCATAAAACATATTAAGCCTTATGTATGAATAGAATCATGATCATTAAAATGTGTAACTTATTCATCTGACATAATTGATATACTTGTCATAATGGAACAAAATACTAAATGCACAAGAGTACATTCCCAGTACAAATATATACATACACTGGTACAGTGTATCTATTCATAAGCAGTGAATACAAGTCAAGGAACCTCAATCTTCCAACATCTATTTTCTTCCCATTATTTTGGGTAAAATATTACAGGTATGATAGAAAACAACTTACAAGTGTCATGTTATAACAACAAAATAAATAGATAGATAAATAAACTTTAACAAATCAAATTACTTGGTCATGGAAATTAAAATTAGTCAAAATGTATCAGAATCAGATTTGTCAAAACAAAATATTCGTTCATGTTAATACGGTAAGCATAAATTATGTTAAACTTTATGACACTTCTTTTACCTACATGTAGCACTCTGGCTAGAATGGTACCCATTTACACATGGGTGGAACATGGTAACCATAGATTAATATCTGCCTAAAGGACTATAGGTGAACCATCCATCTTAAAATGTTTGTTTACCAGTAGACTTTTTAAGGATATACTTAGCTCCATTGCAGATAATGCAATGCACTGGCAATATATTCAGTTTATAAGTCATGGCTGGTAGAGGGTTGATGTCCGTGTGAAAAACTTGACCAAAGCAGTCTCTTTGGTACAGGAGAATCCTCACTTGCTGACACTTACTTGATACTTGATGAGGTAATCCCTTGATGCAGCTGCAAAGCTATACTTGGATGATGTGCTGGTGTGTCATCAGGAGGTGCCATAATACAATTTTCACTTTGCACATGTGTACAATAAAATGCAAGAGTGAATGTGCAAGCAAAAAATCAAGTATAGTGACATTTAAACAATGTGGGAGGCGAGCCCACGGGAGACTGCACTTCTCTAATGGTGGGTAATGCAGCCATTTGAAAGGTAGTCAGTCCTGTTATTTTGATGACCGGCCCAGAGAGATGGTTCCAGACTCGTATGGTCCGTGGATACAAAAATGACACCTTGTCAATAGTAGATAATGGAACGGTGAACTTCAGGTTGTGATCGTGTCTTGAATAACAGTTGGCTTGGCGGACTTCTGGTGGGAAAGGCATGTGGCCTGGCCTAGCTGATGATGGATCTTGTAAAAGAGTGTGCACTGTGCAAGGAGTCACCGGACGTGTAGTCGGTCCCACCCACATCTACAATGTTTTGTAAATGGTCCTGATAGGACGGTCCCACCCAAGGGCTGTCACGAGCGAGGAAGATGTGGTGGATCTTGAATTGCTGATCAAGTCTTGCTGGCTGTTCTTGGGGCTATTCGGTAAATAGCTGTGTCTTCTCAGCATCTGTGGGTTTTAACAAGGAGAAGGGAGAAAAGAAAATTAAAACCAATTTCATCAAAGTCATTCTAAATATGAAAATCTATTACTAGTCATTAGGTGATTTCAGGTAGATAGTTGAAGTCGGTGTTGGTGTTGAGAACGTGGATCAAGCTACTGAACCGAGCTCCAACACCGATGGTAATAATAGAAAGATGATACTGTTCACCTTAATCATGTCATGGATAGCTCAACACCGATCGGACGTCATGCCTTTATGTGATCCTCTCACAATTTTTACGCGAAAAGGTTAGTAAACAAAAGTGAAATCAGTGAGAAAAGGCATTTAAATTTCAACAGGTAGGACATACAATTTTAAATCATACTGTCAAACCAAAATAGAATATATATCAATCATATCCAAGGATTTTCAGTAATTCGTGATGTTGTCATTTGGTTCGTGATCTTGAGATTACCAACACTAACATCGAGCTCGAAATCACAAATTTCACTGTCTAGGGATTAGAATTAGGAAGTTCTCCTTTTTCATGTTTTTGTTCGAGTGCAATTTTATTTCGGGAAAATGGGAATACTTTTCAAGTTTCATTTGATGAAGTCGTAGAGCTAGATATGTTCATATTATAACGGGAACTTACCAGCCAGTTCCGGATGTCTTAGAGTTACAGTCATCTTCTTCAATCTGCCTTCTTCAATTCGTGTTCAGTATAGCCATGAATGACTTGTCCCACACATTCACTTCCGTGTAATGTACATCGCTGCAACCTCACTTTCCAACCTCTTTTCCAAAGTTATCAATTTAGCTGCACACTCCTTGCACTTTTCATATTTTTTATCACTAGATGGTATACACTTGTTTAGAGTGTCGATGACATGTATTGGACAGAAGTCGGATTTACTTGCCTCGAAACTTTCCGTCGCACTCGACTCGAACGCAATAGTAGCAGCCAGTGATTGTTGTTTGGGTTTGTTTACATATTAGCGCATGATGAAACAAAGAGCGTGATTGGTCAGTCCACAAATCACGTTATGAGCAACGTACTGTGATTGGTCATTCTTACCGTCGAAACTGACAAATATTGGCAATTTTGTTTTGGTTTTTTCCATATTTTCAGAAAATGTGCAGGTTTTATTCTTGACGAGTTTAAGGTATGATTTCAATACTATTTTTACACAAGTCGACAAAAAACTAGCTAGATACAAGATTTGAAGCACGAGATGAAACGATAATGGACCTCGGCCCACGGTCTACTGGGAAACTGAGCGCCCAGCCTTCTGGGCACGTCTGCAGATCTGTAAACACAAAACAAAAAGTTAGCATCTTTAAATGAAGAGCGTATTAGCAAAATTCATTACTTTGATAATTAAAATAATAGTTTGGTGACGTACCCCAGCCCCCCCCCCCCCCCCCCCCCCCCCCCCTCCTCCCCTGGTTTACACGACTCTGTGCAGTTGAATACCCAAACAGTCATAACTTATATAACTGCCTCCTGAATGGTTAGTTATCAGAGCAACTAACATGACTAAGCCACTTTTATATCTCAGGACGCCACCAAATACTTTGAAGTGTTCTTACCGTTGGGCCAATCACAATTTGTTCCTGTAAAGTACTCCTCACAGATACACTCGTAGCCAGATAGTGTTTCCACACACGTAGCGTCGTTCTTGCAGGGATTACTCAAGCAATCTGTGTTTTTTTTGTTTTAAATGAATAACAAAAGATGTACAAGTATTTCGTGTTTAGATTCAAATTGTCAAAATATAACCCTTTGTTGTTAGATATTACAAATTATGATAGCAACTTGACAAGTTGATGAAAATCATGCAATTGAGCCTAACCTTTTGGGTAATGCTACGCAAAAGTATTACAGTCAAACCTGCTAATGCGACCACCTGTCTATATCGACCACCTGTTCATAACGACCGCTATCTGGTCCCCCCGTGAAAAATCATGTGTTAAGCGACCTGCGTAATGCGACCACCTGCCTAACGCGACCAGCGACCAACCTATTTGGGTCCAGACACACTTATAATTCTGTGTATAGCGACCACAAAGATAGCGCTTAATCGACGAAGGCATCAAATCGGTCACCTCTAGTCGCTCAAGGCTCCGATTCTGAGCATGTAAATGCATAAAATAAACTCTTGAAATGACAATGAACTTGGGACAGATGCTTAATTACCTACACCAAGTTCTTCCGACTTATAAACAAAAAGTATTCATGTCATCCAGTACCTTATGCTGATACAGAAATATGTCGAACAAATGCTCTTCACGCAACATCACAACATAATTTTGAAATCTCCAAAAATATTTTAATCGCCAAGGTGATGGGGGTGTTTCTCACTCTGTTCAATAATAATCCGTGCACTTGTTACGACCAAACAATGCATCTTGATCTCAGAATTCTATACATGCGCATAAGCGTAGCTGATTCGCTCATATCAATTTTGCAATAATTTTACTTAAAAAGGTAATACAGACATTTAAAATTATTAAAAATATAATGCGAATGTATTTCAATTTGTGTTCTGGTTATGCTTGCAAACAAAAATACTAAATGAAACTATGCACACGTGCCTGTATATAGATGCCAATTAATTACACATTTGCATATATATGCACCGTATGCGACCATACATTCAAAATGGCCGCCAACCTGCCTAATGCGACCACCTGTCCATAGCAACCGATTTTCGCCGGTCCCTTGAGTGGTCGCTATAGACAGGTTTGACTGTATAGTATTGGGTTAAATGGGAGATGAATGAAGATACCTATACAAAATGGTATACATGTCCCCACATTTTCGAGTGAACCTTTTGTATTTTGTTCATATCTCAGCTATTTCCGAACGGATCCTAAGTGAAACTACATTGTTATTATGGGGGTGCTATACGTAATATAAACAATCACAAATGGTTACTGTTATAGCGTAAATTGACATTAATTGACATTAATACTTTGGTAGTAGCCTTGACAATTTGTTGGTGAAATTTGACACCTCGACAACCTCATTTGCATATGATAGAAATAATAAGAAAATAATCCTTTTTATCTTACATCAAAACTATAAGATAGTTTTGCTTCAAACTTTAAGATAATAATCTTGTAAGTATTATCGAAGTAATTTATTGAGCTTTTCTTTTTAAGTGACTACATTATGAATATTATATTTAATTAACCTAATAATATATTCATCATTTAAATAGCTGGGTAATTCCACGAAAAATGTTACCCAAGGATGGAAAAATGAAACTCATGGGACAGCCTTGTTAACTACTGGATAGTAATAAGGAAGGGACCATATTTTGATGACTAAAGGAAGAAAGTTTGAAATTCAATGCAGAATATTTTTGTTTTGGCCATTGAAGTTGGGACAAAATTTGTATGTATTACCCCCCCCCCCCCCCCCCAAAATGATGAAATTTGCATCCGTTGTTTGTGAAGTAAAATTTAAAAATATGGATCACTTCAGAACAATAATTCTACTTCTAATGTCTTGTTTATGCTTTGTTTTAACATCATATAAAAGGAAATTGTGTAAAAATCTTTACTTTTTGAAAACTGTTATTGGATAAAATCTTGATTCTTACAACATTGATGTGTAATGTCCGTGACGTTTTAGATATAAAAGTTTTTGTAGAAGCAGAAGTCCTAATTCAATTTAATTAAAAATTCATTTGCAAGGCTAGAATGTTATACCATAAAGTATATCAAGAGCATTTACTAAAATATTTGATGGTTTGTCCAGAATGGCGTCACGGACATTACGTCACGGCTGCGTCACGGACATTACACACACAGTGAAAAGTATAAAAAGAGCAGAGCAAAAAAAATATCAAGCATTATTTTCTTATGTAAATGTCTTATTTTAGCCAAGAAATAAGATAATCCCAAGTAACAGGGGCAGTAATACCTTCCTGGTTTTAGTTTTAATAAATTGTATCGTTAATCAGATAGTGAACTTTGAGTCAGTACTCTGAACTATTTATAAAACTAAATTCATTGCTTAATTTGAACATGCATGTCTCAATAATCAATAAAGACTTGACTATAACTTACTGGGAGGAGAAAGAGATGGTTAAATCTCATAAGTATGATCAAATTGCAAAAATTATACTTTTAGTCCATGATTGTCCATTTGTTATGCCCATGATGTACACAACTTTTTGTATATATTACAATTTCTTGGCACAAAACAGCATTGTACCTGATTAAAAATGCATAATATTGTTTTAAATAGTTGAACATCTGGTTTACTGCACATTCTGTTGAAAAATTTCAAATTTACAATAATTTTGGAAAAAACTTATTAATATTTTTAAAATATTTTTTTGCTAATGGAACAAAAATTGAAATATAATTTTTGATCTCAAAACTGTTTGATTACATATCAAATGTACAATTAAAAAAGTTTTAATGCACAATGGAGGATTTTTTGCGGGTTATTTCTGAGTTTAGAAAAAGTGGACAAAAGTGTAATGTCCGTGAAAAATGTAATGTCCGTGACGCAATGTTTTGTTGTCTAGATCACATATGCCTGGGCCCGTTTCCCCCCAAAACAACTTGGATTCCAATTCATCATTGGCCTGTTTTATAATTAAATACCTAAATCACCTTTGTGAGGTCCTCAGAACTCACAGACTTTTGCAAAGATGTATATGGATGCAAAAAGTCCATGTCCAAAAGATGTAATGTCCGTGACGGCGCACATTTTGCAGAATTATTCAGTAACGAATTAGATAAATGTTCTGAAACCTTTGTTGGCATACTAAACCAGGATAATGCTTTGTAATCAAAATAAAGTTAGACATTAGTTAGAGGTATGAATTAGTAGTGGCATTGGAAAGTCATGACAATTCTCTGATTTGTAATGTCCGTGACGCTGGAGTTGCCCAGCTTCTAAAATAAAGTGATTTCAAAACTTCCTGAATACATTGACGAAATCATCATCCAAACATCCACACTCAAAATTTGACATGAATCCATTACATGGCACCACAGCCAGCAAAAATAATTTAGCCATGCATACACGAACTCAGAAAAACAAAGAAAAACATAACACCGTTCTAAAAATTGACTGCATGTGGATTCCGGAGCACTCATGTAAAGTGTAAAGAGGAAAATTGATCTGAACAATAGATTAGACCTATAGATGGGCTGATGGCTACTTTCATATTAAGAGCGTGTATGGTCCTCACCCTACTGCATACCAAAGGAATGGTGAAAACAAAATAATGAAATTACAGATTTTACAGTGGGTTTTTTTCCGGAATCATGCATTCAGAACTAAATTCCCGTTTGAAGGTCATAGTTCAAAATGCGTTTTATGAATAAAAAAAATAATCTTATTTTTGTAGCAGTTCTCAATTGAATTTCTGATTGAAGGCTTGGTAATCATGTAAAAAAACATGATCAACCAACTCATAGAGGCAGAAAACTGAAAAAATGTTCAACTTGAAAAATTTGAAACATGACTATTTTTTTTTCATAGTGTGCTTACTCCAGCCATGGATTAATGGATACTCTCTTATTTTTTACATATTGTTTTACGTCTTACCATATAAATATTTTGTCGGAACAAACCGCTTTAAAACGGTTCTTGGTTATGAAATTATAGGCTGTTAACTTGAGGGTTGAAATTATATGGTTCTACTGCTTTGGTTTAGAAGCTGTTATCACACCAGAACTCCCCACCCGCCTAATACACTTAGTATTGTTTGACCATGTCTAATGTACACACAGTCTGAAGATTGTTTACCCATCTATAATTTGACACTCCACCTACGGTTACCTGTCATGGAACCAAAACACGCTTTCACCTGGTACGAGTGCCGACTAGTGCCGACTGAGCAGCAGAACTTCCCCTCATAGCCCGGTCCATGGGCTGCCGAGACTTTCCCCTGTTTGGGAACCAGTTGTACACGTTGCCCGCTTGGGTCCAACGATTCTCCGACAGTACGAGTTTGTTGGTTCTTCACAGCAAAGCGTTTCTGGACAAACAGACAATGAGAACCAGTTGTGTGCTACACGTTCTCCTTTCGATCCGCCAAGGCTACCGACAATACAAGCGTTTTTGAGTCTTTACAGTAAAGTATTCCTACAAAAAGAAGTTTAATATTTGTTCTTATATCAATGATCGAGAACAATCACAAATGTGTTAACCGAAATGAACTATGAACATGCCAACTATTAGTCCTTCATACTATTTTGAAAATATGAAGCATTGATAAAACTGATTACAGTAAGTATGAAACTGAGCTCCTCAAAATGAAATTGAATGCAACCAAAAAAAGAGTAGAATCTGTCTGACCACATTGAACCGCATTGTTCTTAATTGTGAAAATGGATTGCACGGACGTAAGATTATGTGTCCGAAAATTAATCGCAAGTGTGTTTATATATTTTTAATAGCTCTTAACTGAAAATGGGATGCACAGATATCGAAATTGAGCGTCTGAAGTCCCTTATACGTCAACGCGCGCATTTGATTTGACCCTTGGGTTAGTACCGGTGACAGAAGTATAACAGTGCGCCTGAAAAAACATAAATTGTTAGACAATTTACTCACCACGGAGTCATCGCAGATGATCGAGTAAGGCGCTTCAATGGCACTGTCGCGATTCTGATGCAACAGCAGTTCGCTTCCTTTAGATGGATTTAGAATAAAACCAGAATGAGTTATTCAATGGTTAGTTCATGGTGTTGTCACATATCATCGAATAGCGTAAATGGATGCCCGACCGATATACAATTTTAAACAAACTGTCCGCTGGATAATACTCTACAACGGGACAAACGTCTGGCAGTCATCGCATCTGCCGGAACAAGGAATCTTGGCAGAAAAAATGCAAACGGACGGAGACGAACGGATTTTAAAACTCGGACAATCTCGCTATCCGGTGGGCGTCGGTTAACGTTATCCGGTGATATGTGATTAGAGCTGTTACTGATAGGCCTAAATTATCAGCAGGGGCACGCCATTGAGTCCGCGCCTTCAATACATACATCACCAGTAGGATATTCTTTCGTCAATTCATGGTTGTCATATGCCACCAAAGATAATACAATGTGTTCTTCAAGTTCGATTTTAAACGTCAGGACGCTTGACATTTCATTCATTAGATGACCTGCCACGAGTAAAATGTCCTGGATGATCGACAAACGCAAACTCAATATTCACCCCCCTAAGAATGTTTACCTAAAGGTTACAACACTAACCAGGGATGTCAGCTAACTGCGCATTGGTATTAGACTGCAATCGCGTCCTAGCATTTCCCAGACCATGTGGCGGGGACGGGGACGTGGCAGTCGAGGGTGCATGGGGGTGAGGGGGGGGGGCGGGGGGTGCACATGGCCCCCCTCCCCACCAAACAAAACAAACCAAAAAAATAATAAAATTAATCTCTGGAATACAAACAATTCGGCAAGCATAAACGGGGACCATCTAAAATACCAATCTGAAGGTCTGTCACCCAAATAGGTTGTTGTTGTGCCCCTCTATCAGTCCGACCACGCTAACGCCACTGCCTAGAACGCAATGCCTTTTTATCATAAATGTCTCCATATTTCGGTCCATATTTCAAGACAACTTCATGCTTCGGTTACCACAAACCAACCAACGAGGTACAATAAAAATGGCTGAGAGATAACTGTTCGATTTGTCAAAGTTGATGGATCACTTTACATTACAATGATATAAACATGACCATTGATTGAACAATTCAAAACCAAATTATATTTGCAATTGAATTCCAAAATAGTGGGAGTATACTACTAATACGTATAAAATGCATTAAAGTATACGAATATAAAAACCTTACCAAAAAGTGTAACAGTATACTGCTTCCTAGCCCCCAGTCTCCTCAATATGCAACTGATTTCGTTATAGCAGTGCAGCATCTGAAGCAGCTATTCCCACCGTCCTTTACGTTTGATGACTCAAGGAGCCCTTTGGAAGTAATCGTTTGAGAATTCTTTGTTGCATGTTGATATGACGTACAATTATCAACCAATTAAATTACAATGGGTATGCATTGCACGCTAGATTCGACAGATGTCATTATTAAAATTAAAAAATTATTCACATGAAGGAAATCATGACGTAGTAACAGTAGCGAAGCATGGCTTACTGGATGTTGCATGCATGTTACTGTGTGATGTATATGTTGGTGTGGGCGGGGAGGGGGGGGGGGGTGGGGCGCCATATACCATCGTTGGGGCCATCATCATCCATGTACTTCCGACGCCTCTACTTGTATTGTTTTTGCTTAAAAGGGATCTAGTAACTTTGTTGACATGTGCAAAAAGTGATGAATGGTTGATGCAATAGATATTGTTGTTATCTCATATGTCCACCTAGGGTATTGTGTGAAAATTTCAAGTCAAATGGACATTGCATGACCAAGTTATGAGCAAAACTGCAAAGTGATATAAAACTAACTCACTGCACTCACTTCTGTACACGGTAAGAAAAACCTCCGGGGCAGTTTTGTTATCTGAATACTTTAATCGTACTATATCTTTGTAACGAAAGGGAAATTTAAAAAACCAAAAACACCGGTCCATGATTTTATTGTTAATTACGTTTACAACAAGCTATGGAAGGGACCCACGCTAGAATGAAAATTTAATTTTGAGGATTTCGGACATTGTAACTAAGTCCCTTTAAAGTGAGGCCTATAAAGTGTCAGATCTTGACGGACGTTTATGAGGTTTACTGACCGTTTGTTAACGCCTTTGAGACTGAATGATAGATATCGTCATACTTAAAACAAATCTAACCCCTATTTTATTAGTCTCTTACGATAAGATAAACCAAAACCGTAGAAGAGAAACGAGAAAGCTCCGTGTAATTTTCGTGGAGTTAGACACTTT